>JAGKTI010011231.1:0-12783 GCA_018397915.1 Birgus latro
ATACTGTTGTTCAACTTTTCATACACTGAATAAAAACTGGAGTAGTGCTTGACAACTGGTACCATAATTCTGGTATTGTAACAAGGTACAGTAATACATTGCAGACTGACAATTAGTCCAAATATTTGATAATTTATTTTCAAATGCTATAACACATTGTCATTGATGGGTCAGAGAGAGAAAAAGAGAGAGAGAGAAAGGTTGTCAGCAGACTCAAAATTGCTTATGTGCTCATAGTCACTGAATTGTTTAATACATTTTTGTGCAGACAGCAGGCTGATAAGAAAAGCAGCAAAGGGGATGCAGTACTAGAAGGGATGAATGATAAAAATGACAGTGGTTTTGGAGACGAGATGGAAAGTGAAAAGAGGGATAGAGTATTAAATGAGATGTTGAATGTAGAGAATGAAAATAGTAATCTGGAACTACAAATGGATAGATAACGACTGGTAGATAAAGGGGTAAAACTGAAAAAGAGAAGGAAAAGAAGATGTATGCTGCCCTCATGGAAATGGAGAAAGCATACGATACAGTAGACAGACAAGCAATGTGGATGGAGCAAGACACCGGAGGACAGCTTCACCATACAGTACATGTTCAGACTGTGATAATACATTCTAATGTAGTGTGGTGGTATAAGGAATCAACTTCTCTCAGTCTCCACCTAAAAAGGCAAGAGAAGCCCTGAACCCTCTGTACTCCAGTGTTTACATGCACTGTCAGAGCATTTATTTCTGTACGATGATTAAAGATAACATCGGTAAGTATATTTTTAAGATGCCGGAATTAGTTGCCCCATTTTAGGCCTAGTCACTTTAATCGGTAGAGAGAAAGCCTGCAGTCCTAATGGACCCAGGTTCGAATCCCAGCTGGGGCAGGGAACAGTTTAAGGATTTGAATTTCATAAATAGCAGACTTTTCTGATCTACCAGATGAACCGCCGACATGTCACAAAAGTACCCCCGCCAATACCAGATCACCAGTCCTGTATGAGACAGCCCTAGCATGTATTCAGTATGGATGGTGGGTGTTAGCGCCGAAGTGGTGACAAGTGGAGATGTAGGAGGACTACTGGACCCCAAGGAGGACTACAGGGACTTGGGGATAGGCTCTGAAGCCTTTGCCCAGTGTCGGACACGTTACAAAAAAAAAAAAAAATCGCCGTTCATCCCTCTTATGTCTTTACACGTTATTTTGCGGACCTACTGTATTCTCTCAGTTTCTTCTTGTTGCTGTCTTCCAAACACTTTTCAGTGTGACGCCACTCTCTTATGTCTTCACTAAATAGCTTAACCTTTGGCACAATAATTGTTTCCTCGGCCGCTACTTCAGACACATATTTCTTTTTGTTTTGTTTTCCATTTTTTCCTCAATTTTTTTTTAAGGGATTTCTGCAGTCAAATATGGTAATTAATACACAATTTTGGGGGATCAATGTTCTTGTTTATACATTAACAATCATTGCAATTTGCACAGACTTATGTCGGTGAACATTAGTTGTGTGGAAACCATATTGGATTCCATTGGAAATGCCGACAATAATTAGTTTATGATGATTATCGTCAGTTAATTATTATCTGCCAAAAGTACATTTATCTCACTTGGCATTCTAGCACTTGTTTTCACTAAAATGCACTGGACAACGCTGCTCTCAAGTAGATAACATCATCTGCTACAACCATAATAAATGCTTCAGATTTCACACATTACGCAAATGATGACTTATAATTGAGGCTATCATACTGTCTCATTAATCATTTCATGCATGATCTTCCTCTGTTCACTGTTGACATCAGTGACTCCAAAAACCACCAATTTTCCTTATTATCATCATACAAACAACTGGATTAGCATCAGATGCCTTTTGTTCTGCCTTGCATATCGTTATGGACTTCTGTTAAGTGTAATCTACAAAGCCTAAAACTTTCGTAACAGTGGTTTCATACATTTATTCCATGGTAATTATATCATTTTAGCACGCATTTTCCAATTACAGTACTTTATTTCGGCAGTTGTCTTAATACTTAATGCGGTTACGGCAAATTCCTGACATTGGAAGTATTATAGCCTACATTATTTTTTCTAGTCAAATACAGAAGATATATTTCATAGATGTTTTATTCTGTTAACGGCATAGTGACATTGTTCACAAAATGGAAAACTTCCTGCATCATATCGGCTAAACATGTGCTTATAAGACAGATATTAGGACTCTCAGATATTCCTGGATGTGACCCAGAAGTCTCGTTTCGGCCTCTATGCTCGGCATCATTCTACACTTCCCCTACCGCACACACTATGTCTTGCTGACCAGCAGCGATCTTTGATTAACACGACGACGGGAGAACGGACGTGAAGGGGGTGCTGCGATGAGAAAAGGGGGAAGCTGCGAAGAGGGAGAAATGAATGTTGGGCAATGGTGATGGTTTGAAATGTAGATCGCGGGTTGTAATTGGAGACAGGAAGGTTGTTAAAATAGGTGATGAACTGTGAGTGGAGAAGGGTAGGTAGTCAAGGTAGGGTGTCGAGTGTGCCGGGAAATGGAAGGTTGTTATGGTGCGAGAGAGAATGTGGGGGAGTAAGAGGCTCCCATCTCTCGTCATCTTCGAGCCTCTTACTCAAGCCTCTCCAACCATCAGTACTTTGCCACTCCCCTAAATCCCTTCCCATCTATCATCAAGAGCGCTCGTCCATGCAGTAATCTCCCTACATCACTCCTGTCACCCCGCATTTTCCGATTTTCCTCCCCTTGTTGTTTACACTCGTACCTCCCTTTACTCCTTATGCTTTCCGCCTCTCATTTTATTTTTATTCCATTATTGTGTGTAGGAAACAACGGTCAACAATATTTCATTACCCGGAGGGCAATAATTCAGGCTCCAATGTGGCGATTAATAACGTAAATGAAGTGAGTGCCTTAACTGCACATTTTATGTAGTTAGCGGTGGTATTGTCTTCGGCAACCTGTAAAAATTATTAATTCATTAATCAGGGGAGGTATTGCCACAGGAAGACCTCACAGTCGGTATTATAGATGTTGCTCTTGTGAATGTAATAATCTAAGCTGATGTTTTAGTGTTGCTTGGTGAGGCAGACAGACCTGCTATGGCTTCATAAGATCAGTTCTGTGCGCTACTGTGCTGTTGCTGAAAACTCTGCATTGCTGCTGCTTAGGTAGAAGTGTTGCCTATTCTCAGTGGCGAATCAGAACTGCAATGTTCATCTTGGTCGAGAGATCTTGCCTGTTGATTTGGTGGCGTTGTTTGTTTAACTTATCTTACGTTGGTGTAGTTGAAGAAATTGACGGGGTCTAAGACACTAATTAAGCGAGGAGAAATCATTTGCATACAGAATATGGTCAAGTCTTCATCAAATTGCAAATCATTTTCGCCTCAGACCACCACAGTGAGATGCCTGAATTCTAACTACAATAGTGTCACAGTCAACGCTTTACTAATACTTTTATCTTTGATTTATTATTACATCCACATTTTGCCTGTGTTTCATTTCCCTTAAACATCATTGACCCAAAACTGTGAATATTTGTGTTTAAATTTAAGCAAAATATAATGCAGATAATATCTCACATTTGACCACGACTACCAAGGATTTTATTTAGGACCAGGCATAAAGTACAGTGTACAAAATCCTACTTATTAACATTACAGCACACACCAAATGGAAAACTTTATGTGAACAATTGATTTTTAAGATTTTAATAGCATATTTTTGCGAAGCAAAAGAAAAAAAGTACATGCCTTTTCCGAGAGCTGAATATTGCATTAGCTTATAAGTAGTTCATAAGTTATTTTGCCGATGTGTCTAATGAAAAGTCACCTGCATCCTCATACAAATAAGTGGTGAGACCTCATTCGTTTCCTCTCTCAAGCTTGTTCATTCCCTGAAAAGAAGTCTTTTGCCAGACGTCTTAATCCTGTAAGGGGTGGCCAAACACAAATCCTCTCCATGTCGCCCTGTCTCCGGCCATTTTGCCGCCCATCCCCCAGCTCACACCCCACTCTTTTATGTACCTCCACACTCCATTCCTTCATCTCATCCTTGGCCTCCCCCTAGCTCTCCCCTCTCCTATTCACTCACATACACTTTCTTCGTTAGTCTCTAGCTCCCCATTCTCTCCACATGACGAAACCACCTCTGTGTATTTCTCCTAACACTTTCTTTCACATCCACAGCCACACCACAAAGCTCATTCACTTCTGCACATGTCAGTCTGTCTCTCCATGAAACTCCACATGCTCTTCGCAAATAATCAATTTCCAATGCTTTCTCTCTTGATTTGCGTCCTTTCAACAAGGTTGAATCTTCGCTACCACGTTACAGTTGTTATCACAATTCTATCATGCAGCCACTTTTTCACTTCCTTGCTCATTTCATTATTTCTTATCACTGTTTTCAAAGAACCAGCAACCTTTCTTCACTGTTGTACCCTTTCAAGCACTCCATCATCCAAACTTCCATCCTTACTTATCACACTACCCAAGTACTTAAATGCGCTAACATTTTCCATTACCTCGTCATCGAACCTCACTCTGCATTCAGTGACTTAATTTCTCTCGAAGACCACCTTTAGATTCCGTTTCTTACACATTTTCTCAAACACATTCACTAAGCATTGCAGTTCCCCTTCGGCTCCACTTAACAATACAGCATTATCTGCAGACATCAGAACAGGAAGTTTCCAAACGTTGTCCTCTTTCATTAGGGCCGCTCCAACATATACTACCCTACCTTGAATCTCTTTTATAACCCCATCCATATACAGATTGAACAACTATGGAGACATGATACATCCCTGTTTCAGTTCAACATTCAGACAGAAAAATTCACTCAGTTCTTCATCCACATGCACTGCAGCCTTAGCACCCTCATACATACTCCCCATGGCATTCAACAGCTTCGTATTACATTCTTGTTATATTCTACATTCCTTGTCTATTCACTCTGTCACTTGTTTTCTCCAGAGCCACGGAGGCCGCATTACAACTTCTTTACTTCTTTCCCTACTCTAGAAACTCTTCCATTAAAGACCTAACGATAAATATCTTATTTACTCAACCTCCTCCCTTCCTAAATCCTTCCTGTTCTTCTTCAACTAATTTCTGTTATTTCCCTAACTCTGTCAATAAGTATCCTACCATATAATTTTCCTGTTACATTAAGAAGGCAGATGCCTCCGTGATTACCACACACTTCTTTTTCCCCTTTTCCTTTTTACAAGGGACTGCTTACACCTGCCTTCCAATCCTCTAGGACACCACCTTCCTCCCAGGTTAGTCTGCTCCATATTCTTTCTACTACTATCTCTACCCCATGATTCAGCATTTCACCACAGTCCATCAATTCCCCAGGCTTTCCCCATTTTGACTTTCTTCATTGCTTCCACTACTTCCATCCTACTGATCTCTTCCCTCATCTCATCTCCCTCCTTCTCCCAAACATTTCTCAGCCACTTTTACTCGCATTACTTTATTCTCTTTGTTTAGTAATTCCTTAACCCTTTCACTTCGGTTTTTTTTTTATAAAGATAAATGATTTGATGAAATATTCCAGACCAAAAAAAACAGACCATAATTTCCTTAGTAAAATGATATCTAACATGAAGTAAAAAAAAAATAATAATTACCTATGTTGTGAGCTGTCAAAACATATGGTGCTGGAGCTCTTCCACTAACAGACATAATTATGCCATTTGGCATAATGATAAACTGAGAGGTGTTCTTTTTTTTCTTTTATAGTAGCACTTTCATTTTCACTCTCACTTTCGTTTAACATAATCTGAGTCGTCAGACATTGCTTCCATCAGATCCAAGTCAGTTGCCAAGGCAGTAAAACATCTCATACTGCAATGCTCAACATACTTCTCATACATGACAAAAATAATAGACAATAAAATAGTCCTGTGATGGCAACTCTTCAGCCTTGTCACCTTCTGGTACTGAACCACTATTGGGCCCCGAGTACTGGCGTGCAAATATGAAAAGTCCAGAAAACATGTATGTGCCACCCGATGGCTACAGACATTTCCTTGGTGGCACGTTGATGTGCCACCCGACGTGAAAGGGTTAAATCATTATCTTCATCTGCTCACTTTTTCTCTCTTGTCCCATTTTTATCTTTTGCTCCCCTACTAACTTTTTTATTTTGTCTAACTCTACTTCCTTCCAGAACATTTTCTTAAGTTCCCTCCACTTCACACCCAAATTCCTTCCAAATTCCTCTTCCTGTCTCTTCGTAATCTTTCTTCCGAATCTTTTCATCCCTCTCTCTCAACTTCTTCCATGGCTCTGCTTCCCTTCCACTCCCTATATGTTTTCTTCTTTTGCAGCACAGCTTGTCTCACCTCTTCATTTCGCCAAGCTGTTCCTTGCACCCCCTTTCGTCTTCTATTCACCCAACACACCACCTTACATGCTGCACAGATTTCTTCTATGAAAATCTTGCACACACCTTCTACCTCCCCCATCTGCTCTAAATCAGATTTACCATATCGCTCCTCCACTTCTCTCTGATACTGTTTTTATTTTTTTCTTCTTGCAGCCTTATTATTCTCCATGTATGGACTTCTTCCTCCTGTCCTTCTCTCCTATTCATCCATCGCATTTGTGCCTTGACTTTCATCACCATCAAATGGTGGTCAGTAAGTCCATTCCCTCAACCTCTGTATGCCCTTGCATCCATCACATACCTTCTCATTCTGTCATTCACACACACACACACACACACACACACAATCAATCAATCATTACTTTCTGTTCATTCAGTTCATTACCCACCCTTCTCATCATGCGCCACATATACCTGGGGATCGTTTGTGCCTAAAGAGGGTACTGGCTATCACCAACCCCCTCCCTGCAAAAATGTACACTAGAGCACTGCCGTTCTCATTCACTTCTGCATGCACACCCCACTCCCCAACTACTCCATCCACCTTCATATTCCTTACTTTTTCATTCATTACTCCAATCAAAAACACTCTCATTCCTCTCAAACTTTTCCATGCATGCTTCCACATTTGCCCAGAACTCTTCTTTCACCCTGCTTGTACGGTCTCCCGTTGGCGTATATACACTCACAATCGCCCACATGTGTATTCCGACTTTCAATCTTACCCACACAATTCTTGAACCAACTGATCCATATTCTTTTATTTCTCCTTCCATCTCTTGCATACAACATTACATACACCATCTTTTCCCCTCTCATTCTGATATACTTCCGCACATACAGTATACCCCATCCATATTTCACCCTCTCACACTCTCGCGTTTCCAATTAGTCTCAGTCAGTTCACATATGTCCACTTTTGCATCCCCATGCACCAGGACAATCTCTTCCCTTTTCATCTCCTCATTCTCACCCCATACATCCGTCCCATGTCCTTTGTATTGTCAGTGTTCGTCCTCTGTTGGTCTGTCCTGATCCGAGGCATTTTGTTTGTGCTTTAAGTTCGTTGTTTTCCGCGGAGGGGCACTAACCCTCCGCCAACCCCTTTGTATTTCACATAAGCTTGGTTACCGCCAAGTTTATTAAATGATTTCATGTTACCGGAAATCATTTCACTTGTCACTCAGTGCAGAGTTACCCAGGAATAGAGTATCACTACACTTGGTGAGTGGATGATGGGCGCCCCCACGGATCACAGATGTAATCATAATAATAATAGCGTGTCTGTTTCCACCCTTCCCTGTCGTGAACCATTTAGTATGATAATACTGCTGCTAAAGTTTTCAAAAATATATTCAGGAATTTTCATTGCTGCACATACATGTTGCACAGTATGATGAAGGCATTTTTTAGTCACAGTTTCTAGGGGCACAAACATTTCTTTTGCTAGAGCCTCTCTGTTGTTTCCAGGCTTCTTTATTGCGTATATTTGTTTCCCGTACAAAATGTTTTGGACATAGCAGTTTTCTTCTTGGTGAGTTCGTTTAGTTCGCCCAGTTCATCGGAATAATATTACCGCGTTCTCGTTTAGCAATGTTCATTTTATTGTTTTGCAGTTCCCTTGCTCTTTCTCTTGTTTCCACGATACTGAATGTATCGGTAAACACTCATATTGTCATTCTGGGGTGGTCTCTTAAGTCATTGCCAAATGATATGGCGTGTGGGTTTTATTAATAGAAATAGCAGAAAAAATAGGAGTTGGTTTTCAAGGTATTATTACATAAACCGTCTTCGAAATGTGACGTAAGTATGGTAACGCTACGGGTACTCGCATTTAGTGTTCACGGTAATCAGTCAACTTTCTGGGGGTTCCTTCCGGGCTGTGGGTGGCTCAGCAAATGCAAAACAATAAAATGGTTTTGGAAACTATAATATACATGCAAATACTAAAGACACTCGAGCTAAGTGAACCTTTGAGTAAATTCCTTTGTTGGGTTGATACTGGGAGAATTGACGGATACACCATAAGCGTGGTGGTAACTGAACCATTACCAACTGTTATTGGATACACTTTTCCCTTATATGATACTGTATTTTTGTTAAGTTGTCTTGTGGCTAGTTAGACAGATAATAAAGTTGGAGAGAAAATGAAACATGCTACTTTCACTGATGGATGTAATAATACCGGTTATCAAAGAACACAACATTATAACAGCATTATTATTATTGTTAAAATTATAAGAACAATAATAGTAATAACAATTAAAATAATAATAATAATAATAATAATTATTATTATTATTATTGTAAACATGGAGGCAGCATAATATTAACAACCGCCATGAACACAACATCACAGTTTGATTGACAGTTGGTCACAGTTTACATTCTTTTTCATCATTTACAAGTTCCTCTTTCCCTTTCCTATTGCTCTTCGATAGTGTTTTCTTCATTCCTCGAGGCGCGAGATGATCCATAGAAAATTATCTGCTGTAGATGCTAGAGCGAAGGGAACAAGAGGTCTGTAAGTTCTGCTGAGTTAGGGGTAAATTAGTACATCCCTTTGCCAGATCACATTACTATGGCGTCATGTCTGAAAATGGACAATTTCGTGATGAAGATGAAGTAACTTTTATCAACTCATTTTTTTTTTTAATCAAAGGTAAGATTGAACATCTCAAGCTGCATAAGAAGATTCTGGTTACAAAGTTTAAAGTAAATTATAATTAAAATTATCATACCATTTTTTTTTATCAGTATTTCCATTTGGAGGTTTGGAAAGCATCAAACGAACGAATTCCACTGTCATGTCTTTGCGTCAAATGAATGAAAACATTTTTTATAAATTAAAAGGACAGCATGAAATCGCTTAGTGTAATGCAGCATTCATAATTCTAATGTAAATGGCTTACACTTAATTATTCCGAAAGTGAAGCCAACAATTTTAGAATTAAATATGATATACAATCCTTTGGTGATTTTTTCTTGTCTAACCCAGTGATTTCCCAGTTTTTAGGATATCATGAAATTTAAACAGAAATGAAGCTTGCTATGTTCATCTGTGTCGAAGGATACATTAAATATGATTTCCAATATTTGGCCAAATCGGGCTGAAGGCATCCGATCCTGGATTTGCATGCATTCGGCATCGGCCATGGATGGATTGTGATGGACTCTGTTTTTTAGTCAGATATAGTATCACTCAGTCCACTTTAGGCAGAAGATTATCCAGCGTCTTATGTTCATTTACCTTACTAAGGTTGATATGAAATATCTCCTCATAAAGAGGCAAACGTGACAAGCAGATATAAGTTTGTGATTCAGTTTGATAATATGCAAATAGGTAACAAAACTAAAAAGGATAGCCTGAAATATTAAGGAGATTTCTGTGATCTGACAGGCGAATTAACGATGAATCTATTGGCATAAAGTAAAGAAACGAGAACTTCAGACAGCAAAGAAATAGTAAAGAAAACGAGAGGGTTATCTGAGAACTACACGAAATGCGAATAGAAGGAAAAATTAATTGAGTGGCTTACAAAACTAAGAACTTATGTGAGTCGGCGAAGAAACAATAGCAAAAGGAAAAGTAACACTGCAACTGGAAATAAGAGCAGAAAGGCTGTTGTAGGTGAATGTAGATGACCCTGTGCTTTTATTCGCCCGTGTATGGAGTACAACTCTCATGTGTGGGGAGGCTCCCCGCATACGGTTCTTCGCAATTGGGTGGAGTCAAAGGCTTTTCGTCTCATTAACTCTCCTCCTCTTACTGATTCCCTTCAACCTTTGTCTCTTCGCCGCAGTGTTGCTTCTTTATCTCTCTTCTATCGCTACTTCAATGGTCACTGTTCCTCTGAACTGTCTGCTTGCATCCCTCCACTTCTACGACAGGCACGTAGTACCCGTCTAGCAACAAACTCTCATCCCTTTTCTGTCCAACTCTCTATTGCAAGAGTTAACCGTTACTCCCAGTCCTTCATTTATGCAACTGGTCAACTCTGGAACTGTCTCCCTCTGTCTGTATTCCCTGCTTCCTATGATCTCCAATCTTTCAAACGCAGTGTGTCCAGGCATCTCGAAATGAATGAATCTTGAATTTGGCTCTCTTCTGTATTGTTTTTACTTTTCTTGGAAGGAACAGTATTCCGGCCCATGGCCCTTGGTTCCTTCTTCCTTGCATAAAAAAGAAAAAAAAAATTATGAAGCCCTTGACTAAGAAGGTCCGTCTCTTGACGAATAAAACCGAATGTCGGTAACTAGAAAAAAATAACCAATATTTCACTGCATCCAATGCATTAATGAAAATTTTTACAAACTCGTTACCACAACTGGTCCTTTCTAACCTTATTAATTAACCTGTCGTTGCATGAACCAAAGAGGTTTATATAAAGGATTTGGACTGAATGAACTCTGAATGTAATGAAGCGAATGAATTAAGAGGTCGGGTAAAGAAGAAACGATATAATCATCTGATGTAAAGGGGAAAGAATACTTCCCCAGCATCTCTGCTTCTCGTGAGAGGCGACTAAAAGGGGGGTTTTATATTTAGTCTTTCTCTCCTTACTGTCCTCTTCTGTCCCACCTCTCTTCTTGATATTTATATGTTTCTTCCGGTCGTTATTTTCCCTCTACTCCTGTCAGGTGAGACATTTTTTCATGGCATGAATAGTTTAAGGACCTCCCACTGACATCGACTCTCCCCCCCTTCCTGGGTCAAGCCTTCCGAATACCTGACCAATCAAGGCACCTCATATCCAACCACTTCACTGTCGAGCCACTTTAACGTCAAGCCTCTTCATCTCAAAGTCATCTTATGGTCAAACCATTTTAGCGCCAAGTCCACTTCAATGCCATGACCACTTCAACGCTAAAATCACTTCAACAACAAGATCACTTCAACTCCAAGATCATTTCAACACCAAAATCACTTCTACGCCAAGACCACATCAACAAGAAGATCTACGCCACAACCATTACATTTCCAAGACAACTCCAACACCAAGATCACTTCAATGCCAAGACCTACACTAAGATACTTCTACAACAAAACCATTTCTAAGGCTTGTTTCCCGTTTCTGTTCCATTGTTTTGAATGTCTGTCATGTGGTACTGCTACCTAACCTCCCATCCCATTATTCAGTTTAGTTAACCAAGAGTAGGGAATAAGGATAGGTGAGTAACAGTGATGTGGAAGGGCGTGAGTGTGTGAGGAAAGAGTTGTGAAGAATCAATATGAAATGGATTATATGCGGTGTATGAGTTCGTAATGAGGAAATCAGGAGTGGCCGTCTTTGTGTGTGTGTGATGTGTGTGTGTGTGTTTGACAGACAGACAAACAGACAGAGAATGATGCGGGGAGGTGAAATGAGAGTGGGAAAGAAGGGTGGAACTGAAAGGGGAGGAGTTGCGAGAGTGAGAGGATTTTTTTTTTTTTTTAATGAATTCCGAGGTGAGAAAATATGAAGATAGAAAAGATGAAGGGGCAGTGTAGTAATATGAGAGAATTGTAATGACACCAGTAAAGGATCTGTATAATGGAGGTAAAGAAAACGACAAGGAATTCAAGATGAGAGAAATTTATTCACTTAAGGTCCCACAGACGTGAAAAAATATAAGGTACCAACGGCGAAGGTTATACGAGCTAAGAGATGATAACTTGGGATGTTCGCAGAAGGCTAAAGAGGCAGGGTGGCCGTATAAACTTTACAATTTCTTATTTGCTTCGTTAGTTCCACTTTAATAGGGCTTATTATCACACGTAGGGATGGCAAAGATTGAAATGAAGTTACATAAGGTACAAGGCTGGCACAAAAACAATGACGAAACCCAGCTTTAGGCATAGAAACTAAAAGACTTTTGCTATTTAAGTTCAAAGCTGCTCACAAAGTTCCACTAATCTCCGAAATAATCGATATATAAACAAAATATATGTACTATTGGCCACAAGTATTCTTACACACCTCAGACTTGACTCCCCAAAATGTCATCTGGTAACACTGACTACATCTCCAGATGTACGATATCTTATGTTCCCCACCTCGTATTCACTTCACATATACTTCACGCTATTTCCTTACCTTTGGACGATATTCTACGAATATTGTTATTAATCCCTCCTGTCAGCCAAATGTTTATGTACTCTGATATTACTTTCATGTGTGAAGGAAACTGGTCTCTCCTCCCCTTCCCCCTCCTACCCTCCCTCTCTCTTTCTCCCATACCTCCTCCCTCCAACTCCCCATTGCCTCTCTCCTCATTCTCCCCTCCCCTCTCTCTCTCATTCCCCCCTCCTCGCTCCGCTTATTCTCCCTCTTTTTCGTCCCCTCTTCTCTCTCTCTCTCTCTCTCTCTCTCTCTCTCTCTCTCTCTCTCTCTCTCT
>JAGKTI010011231.1:15377-26871 GCA_018397915.1 Birgus latro
TATTAGTATAAAACAGAAAAGAAACACAGGGAACTTGAGGGGCAGTCAGTGGGGCGCATCTCTCCAGCAAGGGCAACGCAATTTTCAAACCACTCTTCATAATGGGTTTGGTTTTCTCATCACTGATTAAGGTTTCACACAAAATAATGTTTTCCGGATCCTGAATGTGTGATAGGATCCGAATCGGTCCCAAAAATTAACTAATTGATCCCTGGGACATGGTTTATCTACCACCAAATATGAACTAAACCTCTCTTTTAGGTTTTGAATAATCCTGCTAACAGACAAACTTACAAACAAACAAGCAGGGGTGAAAACATACTTTCCTTGCCGAAGAGAATAAAGTAGTTCACAGAACCCAAGTGGGGAAGGAATTAGTGAGCAATGAAGAGAAGAAACGAAAGTAAGAAGAATCAGTGGAACAGGTTAGGGATCGTGTGAAGGAACGACAGTAACGCAGTAACAGGGTGAGGGGTAGAAAAGTGACGGTATATCCCTGCTTGTTGGTTGATGCTCTTGAGAATGTTACACCCCTTTTTTTAAGTTGGCAGTCCGCAGAATATTAAATCATAAGCACCTGTATGTGTGTGTGTGTGTGTGTGTGTGTGTGTCGTTGGTCTTGTGGGAGTGGCCCGAAAATTTCGAATGCTAGTTAAGAGGCTCAGTAGGTGTACAGACCATTCAAAGAGACGCTATTGGTAATAGTTTGGTGATTCACTCATCTATATTATAGCTCCCTATCGACTCGTCTCAGATATAGGAAACAGGATAACGATGATGATGATGATGATGATGATGACATTTATAGTAGTAGGAGTATTAATTGCTAACCCAGGCTCTGAACGTGGATCAAGCGGAGTGTTGTGTGATGCTGGCCTTCTCCTGCAATCCATCCACTTCTTTCTGGAAGACGGGGGAGTTGAGGAATGGTTCCTAGAGAGCCTACCGGTAATTCTGGTGCAACCGCAATCAAGCGCGTCCTTCTCAGTACCGATGATGATAATGATGATGATGAAAACTTCGGTAACGTCACTTTACTCGTACTATGCACTGTTGTAGACATTCGGTATGAATACATTTCTTTTTCTTTTTTTTTATTCAATTCTGCGTTACCTAAGTCAAGAGTTACCATAAGACCATGAAATCAAAGATATCTGCAGCGTGTGAAACGTTAGGTCACTCCTTATGGGATGCGCCGTCGGAAGATAGCTGGCATGCTCTGTGCGGGGTCGGGAGAGGAGTGCCGGTGCCAGCCTGCCAGTGCTGTGTAGGCTGGCTCAGTGGACTCTCAGGCGTGATACTGAGTGGGGTTGCGCCGCGTCTGTGTGGTCGTGCACTATGAACCCGTTGTAGGAAATTATTTTTTCCAATTATAAATGAATCGGTGATGTTTACAGTGTAGAAAACTAAGTGATTCGGTTATGGGGAAGAGCTTACGAAACGATAAGTTCACTGTGGTTATTGTTCGAGGGATTTTTCATTTTTTACGAACTTCCATGAACGGCAAGTTTGGAAATATGATGCAGTTTTGTCGCTGAACACGGTAAGTTTGAGTTCCTAAATTTCAAAGCAAAATGCCCTGCTGTTTAAAGAAAATACATGACGATTTAACTGAAAATGAATGTGTGGTGATGTTACCTGACATATATTGTTACTTTTCGGCAACTGTGGAGTTACACGGGGTACGTAACAACATCTACTACAACTATTATTTTTTTTTTATACGTAATACAACATTCGTCCACTTGGAGTTGTATTCTGAATACGACTAGTCTTCATATTGCAAACCGTTGATTCCATACACACCAACAACTCCGGCCACCAACCATTCGCGAAGATTTTTTATTCATTTTTATAGCTCATCCAATCACTCATTCATTCATCATCTAATCCAGTGTTGCCTCATGAGGAGCGTAGGAGCCTGGAGCTAGGTAAGTTGGTCCTGACATTTAAAATGTGAGTGACCAGCCTCACTCATCCCTGAGTAGCATTACGTGAGCAATAAACCCCAATCATCCCTTGGATATAAACCTGCACCGGCTCAATCCGATTAGAGCTCCTTCATTGCCCACTAAACCACCAGGTGCCATAATTTTGTTAAATGGTTACCATCCAGCATAGTAAATGGTTTCCTGGTGTACAGGAAACCATTTGTCTTGTCACCTAGTGGTGTAGAGAGAAGGAAGAGGAGAGAATGAAGGAACGAGTGGCTGAGGAGGAAGGACGGAAAGAAGGAAGGAAGAGAGAAAAGGGCGGGCACCTGAGAGCAGCGCTACGTTGAGTGAGTGGATGATGAGCGTCCCCACCACCCAATAGCTAAACTAATACGGTCACTTATACCTGAAAACTACTCAGCCGCTGGACAGTGTGGCTAGTACTATTACTTGGCTGATACTACGGCTGGTATCACGGCTACTACTGCTACTACTCCTACTGCTCCTAATACAACTACCACTGCCACTACTACTACTACAACTACTACTACTACTACAAGGTATATCTGGCGTATTAATTTTCAGTATTTTCACTTTTGCATTAGTACATCGTTATACATGAGACCATGAATGTAAGTGGTCTATATGCAGTAATATGTGCAAAAATTATGTAAGCTGGCATACGAGCATAATTATTATAAACGATTGACATCAACATTCGATTCCATCACAACTTGACTAACATTTGGTCACATTTTACATTCTCTCTCCTTTTTCACAAGTTCTTCTCCCTCATCGCTCATTCATAGTGTTCTTTTCTGTCTTCGATGCTCAAGATGATTCATTGAAAATGATCTGCCTTAGGGCAAAAGAGAAACGAGTCGATAATTGCTCCTGCGACAGGGGTAAATTCGTTTCCACCTTTGCCAAGTGTCATTACTAGGGTGTTATGGCTGAAAAACTTTTTCGGGTCAAAAGACGAAGTAGCTTCCACTCGGACGATTCATGAGAACTAGTGTGGGCGATAAGGCTAACCATCTCAAACTGAAGAACAGGACTCGAGTTAGTGTTTAAAGCAAAATATTTTAAAAATTATTATTAATTTTTAGGTGAAACTGCAGGAAGGATAATCCCTATGACACGAATTTCATTATTTGCTAATGGGAGATCTCCTTCAGTTTGTCCATTGTTAAAACTGCAGAAGACATCGCATGCATAGAATTTTAGTTTCTACATTTTCCTCAGACTAATATGTATTTATCGCAGTGACAGATTATAAAAGGTGCAAAAATGAGTAATATTGATGTTATTAACTATGCAAACTCAAGTTTAACACGCAAACCATTGTAAGAGCCCATTCGCCATGTCCTACTTTTAGGGTGACTCGGCTCCAAAGTCATCATTAATCGTTCGTTCCTACCAACCTAACCTAGTATAACCTAATCTAAACTTACACAACTTAACCTAACTTATCCAAACCTAAATCACACTAACCTAATGAAATTTAACTTAGTGTATTACCCTGAACGATTTGGGGAAGAATGAGTTTCAGGACCGAATCGACCCATTACCCTCTGTTGAATGCCACCAGCGACGTCAGCATGCATAACTTCATGCTCTTGTGTAACATGTTCTTTTCGCAGAATTTGGCTGTCATCATGAATACACAATCTTTAGCAAAGTGTATGTCCGTAGACTCTGGGTGCCAAAACTGAATTTACATTTTGAAAGGTAATCACCATCATAAAATTTTCATAATTTGTTAATGGGAGCTCTCACTGATTGTCCTCTTTTTATACAAGTGTTAATATTTGAAGGACTGGAAAGTACCAACAAATGACCTGCAATGTGCCATGTCCTTTGCATCTATTCAATGAATACATAAAAAAAAAATGCTGAAAGGATAGCTTGAGACCGATTAGTGTAATGCGCCATTTACAATCCTAATATCAGTGGTTTACATGTATCTGTTCTGAAAGTGAAGTCATCGATTTTAGAATGTAATTACTGTAAGATCTCTTTGGAGATTTTTTTTTCTTGTTGAACCCACTGATATTATCATCAGCTGTTTGGATATCTTAAAATTATACGACTGAAGCTTTCTATGTTCATCTATGTCGAAGGATGCATGAGATATGATTTCCAATATTTATGCAAATCGGGCAGAGGGCATCCGATCCTGGATTTACATGCATTCGACATCTGCAATGGATGAGTTGTGATAGACTGCCTTTTTAACGAATTATCACTCGGCCCACTATAGACGTAAGTTTGTCCAGCATCTTAAGGTTAATGAAAAAATATCTCCTCATAAATAGGCAAGCATGACAAGCAGATATAAATTTATGATTCAATTTGATTCTTTTTTTTAAATAACAGAACAGAGAAAGAAAAATCAAATCAATAAGAAAAAAATACTCCATACACCAGATTACTGGTGTCCTCCATTCATAAAAAATCTGTAACAGTTTGACTTGAACAGCTGTAGCTTGAAGTTTGGGGGGAAACAACTCTGGGGGAGGGAGTTCCAAAGAGATGCAGTTTAGGGGAAAAAAAAATGATATCAGGAAGTTATGCAATAAGGCAGTGCGAATTCCAGTCATGAGTGCTACCAGATGCCAGTGTAGCACAGGGGAAGGCATGGAGAGGTGGCACAATGGATGCAACTTCGTCTGAACAATTGCCATAAATGTATCGGTAAAATAATGTAAGGGAGGCAACATTCCTTCTTACCTGAAGGGAAGGTAGTTTATTTGTAACAGCAGGGTTAATATTAATTCTAACAGCCTTGATCTGGTTTTTGTCTAGATGTTTAGTGCAACCTTTCCACATCTATTACACAAGGGTGAGCAATATTCCAGCTGAGAGCACACATGACCTATAAACTATAGCTAACTGCTCGTCAGTAAAGAAGCTAAGAACTCCTTATAATAATCCAAGTTTCTTTGAGGCGATTTTAGTAAGTGGTCTAACATTAGAAGTCCAGCTGAGGGCATTATTAAGTGAAACACAAAGCATTTCAATTATTTTGGAAATAGGAGTATTAGTAGCACTGAAGGTACTATATGAATATAGCAACATCTGTCTATTAGTAAAATGTATATATTTGCTTTAACTAGCATTAAGTGAGACAAGGTTATTTTGTCCCCATTTATTAATTCTAGATAAGTCTTGATTTATGGAGATGGCTATACTGAGTCATGCTGGTGTTAACTGAGTGGAAACTGGAATAAACATAATCTACTTTAATCTTTCTGTCACTGAGATATGAGGAGATCAGAGGAACGAAAGATGTTAGTCCATAGCAAGTGAGTCTGGATAGCAGGGAACAGTGCCACACTCTGTCTAAAGCTTTAGAGGTATCTACTTCATGAGTTTCTCCGTGTTGGTCAGTCGATTGATGGATGGTGTAAGTCAGGAGATGGAGTATATCAAAGGTTGATCTTTCGTGGCGAAAACTTTACTATCACTAATGAAGTTGTTTGATTCAGGATGCTTAACTGTGCGCTTATCATTACAGTTTCAAAAAATTTGCAGAGAGACTACGTGATAGCTATCAGTCGATAATAAGAGGGGTCAGAGGAACTTCCTTTCTTTGGAATTGTGTGGATATTGTTTTTTTCCAAGAATTAGGGAATGAAGATACGTACGCATAGTCTGAATAAGTTAGCTAGAACAGAGGCAAATTCTGGGGAGCACTCTTTCAAACAATTAGAGGAATTCCCTCTGGGGCTGGAGCTTTGTTGGTTGGTGATTTTTCTAGGATATATTTTATATACCTATCCTGTATTTTTAATGAAGCAATTTCGGAAGAGTCATGTTTTGGTACTGGGACGTTCTGGCTGGCTTCCTCTAATGCAAAATTTCTGGCAAATGTACTGGCAAGGATATTTTTGCATTACCACGCTGTCATTTGTAATGTTACCGTCTGAAGATTTTAGTAGGGGAATGGATGATGACGTGTTAAAGTTATTACGGTATTGAAAGAAATTAGAGTTGACCGGATTTTTCTATTGTCATTAGGATTGCTCAGTA
The DNA here is from genome assembly GCA_018397915.1 of Birgus latro. Classification (NCBI taxonomy): domain Eukaryota; kingdom Metazoa; phylum Arthropoda; class Malacostraca; order Decapoda; family Coenobitidae; genus Birgus; species Birgus latro. The sequence continues at coordinate 21,347 of JAGKTI010011231.1, forward strand.
GTTTGTATGCTTGGTTGTGAAGAACGTTTGATTCAGTGAGATTTATTACTGCTTTTTCATGGTTTCTAGCAATTCTAAATTGACTGAATGATTCAGATTTTTTTTTATTTCAAGTAAGAGTTATATGCTAATGACTTTTGTGCTGTTGCTCTGGCACAATTGCTATTAAACCATTTGGAGAAGTCCGATCATTTAGCAAACTGTTGACTTGGTATGAACAATTCCATACTGGCTTGTATTAAGTCATTAATATGGGACTGGGTAAAACTGATGTCACTAGATAAGAAAGACTGCCATGGAATGTCAGCAAGATAATTTCTAAATCCATCCCAGTCTGCCCTATCAAAGTGCCATCGGGTCACCCTGACAGGTTCAGACTGGGGAGGTTTGAGGAGGCTAACTAATGAGGCTTTGATGATATTGTGGTCAGAGGATCGAAGTGGTGACAGTACTTCCATCCTGTATTGATCTGGAATATTTGTTAGGAACAGATCCAAGAGATAGACATTATGGTCAGGATTATCTGGTATTCTGGCTGGTTGCTTTACTAACTGTGTGAGATTAAACGATTCTGCAAACAGCTCACATTCAAGACCATTATCGTCAGTCCCGACAGAATGTGATAACCATTCTAGATTATGTATTTTATAATCACTGAAAATCGCAATTTCAGTGCTATGCATGAGGTTAAGGTTAGTCAACTGTGTGGATATGGAGTCAAATACATTAGGTTCTGAAGAAGCGGTGGGGGAACAATAGACTACATTGATATATTTGGTAATATTTACATAACTTAGTTTATACAATGAATAATCCAAATGAGTCGAAGTAAAGTTCAAAACAGTGTCAACTGCAAATTCAGATTTGACATAACAACAGGTGCCACCCTTGTAATGGAAATTTGTGAGATGGGAACCCAAACAAAATAGGAACATTTCAGTAGAGGGAGCAATTTGGGATTCTGTGAGGAACAGGGCTTGAGGGGATAGTTATCGAAGAAAAAAGTACTAATTGGTACTAATACCATGGATACTGGTGATGTATAGGACCAATTCTGTGCTTCTCCACTGACGAGCATGAACAGTGTTTTGCAATATTCGTTGTCGACACAAAAACTTGATAGCGACCGGGAGGACAATGTGCCAACAGCCCTACACTGCCAGTGGTGGCAATCCGAGATAGCCTGTCACCACGAATGTTGATGTTAATCCGAGGTGTCTCATCGACATATGGGTACGTCGCAACGTTATGTCACAGCTAGACCCATCGACATACCCGTACGTTACGCAATTGCAAGGAATGTCATTTGCACAATTTTCAAGTTTCACGGGTGATTTTTGGTAGGCATATGTGGGAGACCTTCCTCTATCTGCTGTCAAATGGGGATACTGCCTGGCCCCATCTGACCCCCCTCCCCCCGACACTTGGCAATTCACCTGTTAGCAGTGACCTGGCCAGTAAAGACATGTTGCCCCACGGTCTCTCCAATGACGAAATTCATGGTGAAAGTGATTCCTGAGGTGGAGGACAAAGAAATAAAGAAGTTAGACCAAGAAACAAACAGAAGTGATGAAGTGGTAATGTCGTAAAGGAAGGTGCAATATGTGGATGTGTTTGGTGACTGAACAATGTTTTTATTGCTTATATAAATGTGTGAAAACCAATATAGTCTGTTACTACACATATATTCGTACCAAATGAATAAATAAATACATAATTCATAGTGGCTTGAATTAGTTTACCCTCCCATAGTTCGTTTTCTTTGAGGCCAGATACCCTGAGAGAGAATGAAAGGTAAGGCTGACTCATCACCTGTAGCACCATTTATAGGCTCAGGAGGGCGATTTCTCTATGAATTCTCGATGTTTCTCACCAAAAGCGAAGGTTTGAGCAAAAAAAAAAAAAAAAAATCCGAAATTGCTCGGGACTGGGGGGTATTGGAGGTAGGAAATCGGTTGGGACGTGACGGGTTAATGCAGTGGCCATTGCTAAGGGAAATGGAAATAGGTGGAATATCTAATGTGCATGCATTGTGGTGTAGACAGTTGAAGGAAGAGAAATTATGAAAATATGCTGGCCTATTCTTGTGTAAGTGAAATCACTGAAATGTTCTGCAAAGGAAGATGGTCGGGACGAGGTCCTGAGGACTGGTGAAATGGGAGCTTCAGCTCTCCTTGTCACCAGCCTGCCATCCACCACGAGAGTACTGCCCTGTTGGAATAGTGCTTTTTCTTTTTATGGCTGTATGGCCATCGTCCACCATGTGGGGCATTAGGCCAAATAGCATGATATACGAACAACACATCACCTCACCCACCTGACAGGAGATTGCCAATCTAAGGGGCAAACCGCAAAGGCAGTATGTAATAAAATGCTCGTAGACCAGCTAGAAGGACGTCCTCCCCCTTACAATCAGACTGGGTGGAATCCCCTCACCCAGGTTGGCTGCCTGGAGCAGATCGTAGAGGTTGGAGTAGGTCGTGGTTCTGAGCTGATACAACCAGGTGTTGGCGGTGAGTGTCAGAAGTTGTTATGAGGACACGGCTAGCTGATCCTTAGAGTCCACAATAGTAGGGCGAGGTGGAATGCCCTTCTCTGCCTGAGGAGGGGAGGGTTCATCGACCTCCTCCCCAGCTGAGGAGCAGGTTGATGCATCCTCAGCCGTGGATACGGAGGCAGAAGAATCCCGCCCCTCCTCAGTCACTGATGGCAGTTGGTTGACGTCTCCAGCAGTCTGAACTGTAGCCATTGCTGGAGCCGATCAAAGTGGCAGTCCTCCGGTTAAGGGAAGCACCCAGCTGCAGTGTTCTCCACGGTGTTATGCTGGGATTTGCAGGCTTCTGCGGCCAGGCCCAATGCTCCCTACGGCGAGGTGAAACACTCGGGGTTGACAATGTGAGGTAGTGCGTTCTCCTCAAAGATCTTAGGGAGAAAAACGCGCAAAGCCCCCTTGTTACCCCCGCAAAAAGCCCTAGCCATCGCGATCCACATTTCCACGATGGTATTTATCTCCCTAGGACTCCCAGGGCCCCTGGCCTGACGTCCCCGGGGTGTGAGACATCGCCGTGCATTAGCAGAACCCGGCACGGCTACGTCTCCAGGCCCAGCAACAGCACGAGCCTCAGGACCAATGGGAGTCCCAAAGAGGCAAAACTCCACCATTTTGCTATCCTCAAGGGAGCACTGAAGATGCCATGGGTTTGGTGCAATGACAGTCTGGCGGTGCACGAAAACATCATCGCCAGTGTTCTGGCGCTTGATGAAGCTGTACCCCGCCCTGACATTGAATCAAACCACGGTTCTCTTGATCTTCGTCTGGGCCACCGGAGACTGGGATCTGCTTCTTGCCCCACTCAACGGGTCAAAGGCAGTAGCAGGAGATGTGGCATCCATGGCTGCCGGTCTTCATTTCTTCCTCGTCTCGACTAGTGCTACAGTCTTCTTCCTCTATATACAAATGGATAACAAAACTAAAGTGGACGGTCTGAAATATTATGAGGATTTCTGTGATCTCACTGGCAAGATGACCTGGAATTTATTGCCATAAAGTAAGGAAACGATTACTTCAGACAGCAATGGAATAGTACCTGAACAAGAGGGTTATCAGAGAGCTGCATGAAATATGGATAGAAGGAAAAGTGGATTTGGTGGCTTACAAAATCAGAAAGTTATGTAAGTTTGTGAAGAAACAATAACAAAGGGAAAAGTAACAATGTAACTGGAAGAAAGAATAGAGAGGCTGTTGTAGGTGAATGTAGATGATCCTGTGGTTTATAAGCTGATTATAAAGCCCTTGACAAAGAAGGTCCGTCTTCTGATGGTTAAAATCGAACATCAGTAACTAGACTATAATAACCAATACTTCACTGCATCAAAGGCATTCAGACAGATTTTTTCCAAACTCTTTACCATAACTGGTCGCTTAGAACCTTATTTAATCCTATGTCATTGCAAGAATCAAGAAAAAATATTTAATTTCACTGAAAAGATTTACAGACATGAATGGGGGTAAATGAACTCTGAATGTATGGAAGTAAGTGAATTAATAGGACGGGTAAAGAAGAAAGGAAATAACCACCAGGTGTAAAGGGGAACGAATATTTCCCCAGTATCCCTGATTCTCTTGGGAGATGACTAAACGAGGATTTGGTATCCAGTCTTTCTCTTCTTTCTGTCCTCTTCTCTTCTGTCCTACCTCTCTTCATGGTATTTATATGTTTCTTCCCTTCGTTATTTTCCCTCTACTTCTATCAGGTGGAACATTTGGCTTCATGGAACGGACAGTTTAAAGACCTCTCACTGACATCGACCTTTCCTCCTTTCCTGGGTCGGGTCTTCCGAATAACTGACCAATCAAGCTACTTCATCACCAACCAGTTCATTGTCAAGCCACTTTAACGTCAAGCCTCTTCATATCCAAGTCACTTCATGGCCAAACCTTTTCAGTGCCAAGACCACTTCAATGCTAAGATCACTTCAACACCAAGATCGCTTCAACGCCAAAATCATTTCAACGCCAAAATAACTTCAACGCTCAGATCTCTTCAACGACAAGATCTCTTCTACGCCACTAAAATAGTAATGCCAAGACCACTCCAATGCCAAGATCTCTTTAACGCCAAGCCCAGCGCCAAGAAACTATTACACCAAAACCATTTCTACGTTTTCTTTCCCGTATCTGTTCCATTTCTTTGAATGATTGCCGTATGGTCTTGAAAGCACTGTTCACTTCAGCTCACCAGGAGGGCAGAAGAAGAAGGTTAGGCGATTAACAGTGATTTGTGAGAGAGTGAGGATGTATGAGGAAAGAGTTGTGGTGAATCAATATGAGATGGATTATATGCGATGTTTGAGTCGGTAACGAGGAGATCAGGAGTGGCCGTCTTGTGTGTGTGTGTGTGTGTGTGTGTGTGTGTGTGTGTGTGTGTGTGTGTGAGAGAGAGAGGGAGAGAGAGAAGGTTGGAGCTGAAAACGGAGGAGTTGCGAGAGTGTGAGGATTTTTTTCTTTTTAATGAATTCCGAGGTGAGAAAATGTGAGGACAGGAAAGATGAAGAGACTGTAGGAATATGAGGGATCGGTAATGACACCAGTAAAGGATTCGTATACTGAAGGTCAAGAAATGGAAAAACAATCCAAGATAAGACAAATGTATTCGCTTAAGGTCCAACAGACATGAAACAATATGATAAAGTACAAACAACGAAGGATAAGACAGCTTAAATGAGCTTAGAGGTGAAAATTGAGAATGTTCACAGAAGGCTAGAGAGGCATGTTGGCCGTATAAACATAACAAATTCTTATATGCCTCGTTAGTTCCACTGTAACATTGCATATTATCATATATATAGGGATGGCAAAGGTTAAATGACGTTACATGCATAAGACACGGAGGCGCACGTACAAAAACAACGACGAAACTTAGCTCTATGCAAAGAAACTAAAAGATATTCCCTGTTTAAGTGCAAAGCTACTCGCATTTTCCGCTGATCTCCGGAGTAATTGGTAAATAAGCAATAGAGTGAGA
>JAGKTI010011232.1:768-26870 GCA_018397915.1 Birgus latro
TCTCTCTCTCTCTCTCTCTCTCTCTCTCTCTCTCTCTCTCTCTACCATCGAAATATACAGTACAATATTCATCCTTGTAAAATGACTCTTCTTACCATCCTGATCGTGAATTTGGATAATAAAATTATTCTTAAAGTTAGCAGTGTTTAAAAGATTTTTTTTTTTTTTCAGGTAAATACAGCTAAAAGAGTGAGTTTACAGTATTTAACATTTTATATAATTTATGTTTGAAAGTATGCAGCTTTTATGAAATACTACTTTGGTAAAGTTTGGACATTTAAATAACATTAAATATTGTGTAATAAGTCAGTACACGCCACAAGATCACTCACTCTGAAGTTACGGTAATAAATTGTGTATGAACCCTCAGCCTTTTCTCCTCTCCAGGTTTATAAAAATCCATATAACTTTGGCATATTGGAAAACTGGAAGATATTTCTTGGACTGGTACATGGTAGGTAAGTCAGTTTGGCTTATGTGTCTGTGTTTTTATGCTGTAAAGTAGAGTTGTTTGTTATTTTCAGTGTGTTGTGTTCACTTTTATTAAATAAACAACAATCTCATATTTCTGCACCCCCTATGAGGAGGTTCAGGAGCCCAAGGCAAGGCTTTTATACTCCAGTAATTTTGAGAGTAGATAACCACCATACTCATTAACTGTTTGGCTGCAGTGAATTCTTTGAGCTGAGTTATTTGTTTGTGGTAAGTTGAAATATTATAGGAACTTCTTGAGTCCCAGGAGAAAATATCAAGTGTTGCTTTTTATATTTCTGGTGCCCTAGGTTCTCATAAGCTTAGTAAAGGCATCCAAAATGAGCTAAAATATAATGCAAAGTAGCAGTTCACAGACCAAGGGTTGACTCATTAATATCCTGCACCTCTCCCCAGGGGTCTGCGTCACCTGCTGTTCCCATCACCGCACCTCCCAGACGGCAGTGGACTGACCTGGCCCAATGCTCTTATTACTGCCACTTTGCATGACAAGGCTGCATGATGCTTCGTTCGAGGTCCAATAACTTTTTAATGTTTTGGTTGTTGAATCATTGTCTTTTGCATTATTGTCAGTGTTAGGTTTTTATTGATAATTCACTACAGAAGTAAATGTAAAGAATTACAGTACTGTCATAGCTTGACTCCTTAACTCATTTATTTTATTTATTTATTCTTTATTTTTTCATTTTATCAGGCCACCACCAGTTGATTTAATACAGCTTAAAAAGGTATATAGTAGTGAAGGGGCTAATGCAGTCTGTTATCTAACCCCTCCAGTCCAAAAATTCTCTTTTGGACTGAATAAAATCTGGTGGTAGAAAGAATGAAATAGAAAGTTCATCCTCAGGTTGGCCTGGTTAATTAGAGCCCCCGCAAACTCCTGAAAGTTGCCAGTGTTCACCGGATCACTAAATAGCATGGGGTTACTACATGCTCAGAGTTAGTGTACCTTCCCTTAAAAATATTCCTGTCGAGATTATTACTCATGCATAAAGCATTATACCAGTATTATTTTCATCTTGCATATTTTACTGATGCTCTAAATGAGATTTACGCAGAAAAGTTCTCCATAGAGTTTATTAAAAGCCATGAAAGCTTATTGTGTGTTTTTGCATTCAGCACATTTTTTAAGTGTTATGAATCTCAGTTGGAAAAATTTATCATACACTTTCTAAAGACCGTAATCTTTCATTTGGCAAATCCTGACATGATTCTATCCATTATACACTTAATAATAGTAAGAATTGTACGGCCAAAATCTCACGTGGCCGAGATCAGCGACCTGAACTTTTAAAGGCATGGTATTCCTCCTGCTTTGAGAAAATGTCTCAGTTCTGCTACAATCTATTTTTCCACATATATTTTAGCTACGCAGTCGACCACGGCACTACAGTATATTTTCCGGATTTATCAGCTAATTTCAAAAGGCATGGGTGTCAGGTGTGGTGTATACACATCATCAGTGCCACCCTGGGTCCCTGGTGGCGGACACACAAACTACGCCACGCTACCCACGAGAAAGCGCCTCTGTATGAGCTCAGTGAGATGATACGATTTTTGATTGTTTAAGTACCATATTTCCTTCATATATTATGTGAGATACAATTTCGTTATACCCATTTACTATTTTTCCTTAAAAATGTACATTTACCACCTAAAAACGTGAGTGATCAATACTCAGGCAGCATAATACTCGGCTGTCCCTAAATTGAGACGAACACAACCTTCTTTTTCTATTATATTTTGATAAAGAAGCCATTTTTTCTCCAGTATTATATGTAGATGAATCAATAAATATCCTACTTTCAGTAAAGTAACTCAAAAATTTTGTAACAGAGGGTGATTCAAGTTGACCTCACTTTTGCACTTTACATCTGGCGAGCGGTGGCATCGTTTTCCAGTTTGTGGGGACTCCCATTGGCAATTGTTGGGTCCTTGCCTTGTGGGTCATCATCATCATCATGCTTTTGTTACATTTTTATACCAAAGTAAAAGAACAGCATGTTTTTACTTAATACCGGTATACAGTCAACCCTCGATTCGAAGACCCTGAATCAACGGATTTCGGAAGCAACGGACAATATCTGCTGGCAGAGAATCACTCCAGACACCAATCTTTTTTTTTTTTTTACAGGCACACTCACAATCAGTAATTTCTGCTCAAGGGTGCCCCCTTTGTTCCCCTATATACTCAGGGAAGATGGGAGAGGGTGATGAAATGAACTGCACCTGCCTCTACCCCAGCTCCCAACCCTTCCCCATACCCCTACCCCACCCAACCCCCCACTTGTCATTCTTAACTGGCAGTTACATCTCAAACTAACCCCATACTTTACACTCATAGTCACATTACTAATACACAAACAAAACACTAGGACATGTGAAAAGTATATAACTATGAATGCTGCAGCAAGAAATTAAAGCATTATAATGCTGACAATACAAAACGTTGACAACGGCCATACCGGGCCTTGGGTGCTTGTGTGCGCTTGCATGCGTACATGTCTGTGTCTGTGTGTCTATGTATGTGTGTGTGTGTGTGTCTTTCTGTCAGTGTGTGCATGTTTTTGTTTGTTTGTTAGTTTGTGTGTGTGTGTGTGTGTGTGTGTCTTTCTGTCAGTGTGTGCATGTTTTTTGTTCGTGTTTGTGTGTGTGTGTGTGTGTATGTGTGTCTTTCTGTCAGTGTGTGCATGTTTTTGTTTGTTTGTTAGTTTGTGTATGTGTGTGTCTGTTTGTCAGTGTGTGCATGTTTTTTGTTCATGTTTGTATATGTGTCTCTTTCTGTCAGTGTGTGCATGTTTTTGTTTGTTTGTGTGTGTGTCTTTCTGTGTGTGTGTGTGTGTGTGTGTGTGTGTGTGTGTGTGTGTGTGTGTGTGTGTGTGTGTGTGTCTAAAACAGTGCACCCAACACGTGAGGCCTGAGGTGGTCGTTGTTAACGTTTTTGTTTTACGGTCACCGTCGTAATGCATTAATTTCTTGCTGCAGCGTGTTGATAGTTATATTCTTTTATCATATCCCAGTGTTCTGTGTTTGTATTAGCAGTGGGACCAAGAGTGTTAAGCATGAAATCAGCTTGAGATGTAACTGCCAGTTAAGAATGTTGAGAGGAGTGGGGGAAGGTAGGGGTATGGGGGTGTGTTGGGAGCTGGGGGAGAGGCAGGTGAAGCTCATTCATCTTCCCCGCCCTCCTCTTCCCTGGGTATGCAGGGGTTGGAAGGGGGAGGCCCTGGGCAGAAATTAGTGCTTGTGAGTGTACATCTTTTTTCATTTCTAACTACATACAGTATTTCTCTTTACAGGTACAAAAATAGATGATAGTGTAGTTGAACATAAAAAATTACTGTAATACAGTACTGTACTGTACTGTATTGCACAGTACACAACAAGCCAGTTGTAATATAATGGGTCCATAGAAAACGGGGTATCGTGAGGTAAATTAGTCCGCGATAGTGTCGCTGCACCTCATCTTCAATACCATCGTATTTCTTTTGCTATTATTCGAGTTTTAGGCTATTTTTCCCTTCATTTTCAAGCAGCGGACTTTTTCAAGCAATGGACACTCATCTCCCCCAGTTAGTCTGTTGATTCGAGGGTCAGCTGTATATATTATTTTCTTGCAAGCTCATGAAGTGTACTGTGTGTGCTATTTTGATCTTCAGTAAGAATCATCTGAATATCCCGACTTCCTAATATTGGGAGGTGTTAGACTTTGTCATGCAAATAGATTTAGTTTAAATAGATTCACTTTGTCTTTTCAGCTTCCTCAGATAAGTAAACTCATAATGCAACATTTTCTATCTCGGAATATTTGTATAATTCATCCCATTTATCCCATTATCTGCTTTAACTCGCCTTCATTTTATGATATTTATTTAAATCATAATCTTCATTAATCCACACTTCAGATTTGTTGAGTAGTCTTTTGTACTTAACCATGCCATTTACATACAATGAAAATCATTCCAAGTGATTTACAAGTTATTTTTTGTTATTAATTTTTGCCACACTCACAGTGATACTTAAATAAATTATTAAATTTTTGCCAAACCCAAATCCAGTGGGTGTCCCTGTGTCACTCACAGAATCATAGTACATTTTTGACAGATGAAATCAGAATAAGTTGCAATTGTTTTATGAACATGGGTGTAGCATGCATCTGGGATGTGGTGGATGTATCTGAGGGGGTGTGTCCAAAAACAAGGAATATCTTTTGGGATGTGTTGGGTTGGTTAATATGGTTGGGGTGAGTGTGACTGTGAAAGGTGTCCTTTGTCTTTTTAAAACATGGAAGTAATTTTCCAGGGTCTTTAAACTGATACAGTAATATGAAAGTTGAACAGATTCCTATATACAGTGTTGTAATATGAATAAGTATTGCATTGCATTTTGTTTCATATGCATTTTGATGGAAAGTTTGTGAGTTTAATGATGTGCAGAATGTGACTAGTGTCAAGAATTTTACAGTTATAAGAATAACAAACATGTACAGCTGTACTACCATGGACCAAGTAGGGAGAACAATAATTTCCACTTTTATAAAAAGCAGTAGAGTGTTAATGGTATGAGCATCAGTAGTTTAGAATAAGTTAGTCCTTTTAATGCAAGAGGTCTCTTCCATGCTGAATAATGCTATTCGGTTGAAATAAAATTAAATTCAAAAGAATTTCTTACTGAAGGAGTTATTCAGGGATGCAAAACTGTTGTACAATACTTGTATTGTGTGTAATACTAGCAGGAGACCAGGGGCTTGCACATGCCTGACAGTAGTATGCAGCTTCTTTGTACTCATTCAAGCCATGCTTTATGGGTCTTAGGGGGAACTGACCTATAGGGCCAAGAAGTACCGGTTTCTGGCAATAGAGAAATGACCCACATCTATCCAATGCTTCATGCAGGAGTATATGTGGAAGGGTTTTGGAATGTTGGATGTGCCATTTGTAATGAAGTAGCTGTGTTTTGAGTGAGATAAATATATATGTCATCCAAGGAACCTTGACATGTTGTAAATATAACACATGAAAGTACATACAGTGTCTCACCCTGGTTGCAATTAACCCCCACCATGCTAATTCTTATCATCCTGATTACCTTCCCTGAGTCATTGTTGTAGGACTTTTTTTTTTTTCTTTTTAATATTAAGTTGATTTTTTGTCATCAGATCAAGTGTTTCTGGGCCCTTGTCTTTTTGTAATTTATGCCTCATGGGTGGGTGTGAGGGCAGGGATAAGTTGCCTGCACCGTGGGAGGTAGACGGGCATGAATCCGCCATTACTGGGCTGCAAGCAAGAACTGAATTACTAAGTATGTGGTATTTGGCAACAGCTCTGGTGGTATAGAGGGAAACTCAGTGTTCCATGGAACTGACACTTCCTCATGCTTGAAAGTATGGTGCCGAGACCCATCACCTTATATGAGGCGATCAGCGCAGCCAGGGATGGCCTGCATATTTGCACTACTAAATATGTGGTATTTGGCAACTGCAGTATGGCAGGGCTTGGCAGCACCTCTGATGGAGTTGACGGAAAGTCGACGTTCCCATGGAAACCACTGATGCTTTCTTGTGCTTGAAATTATGGCGTGAAGGCCCATCACCCCATGTGAGGTGATCAGCGTGGCCAGGGATGGCCTGCATGTCGCCTCATATGAGGCGATGAGCGTGGCTGGGGTTAAACACTATCAACTGAATGCCAAGAGGCTCCCATTATGTTTGATACATCCAGATCAGGGGGAGACAGAGCTGGAAAAACAGATATCAAAGTGCTGTATTGGGTAACCTGGATAGAAGAGTATTCATTCAGCAACATTGCCATCCTAACCTTAATTCACACTAATAATGGGATAAGTATTACTATATGATGTATATTTATCATAAAGCTTCCTCTGTATGTTATGAGAGAGACCTGAGAAGCTGGTTACAGAGCTTGGCTTAAATTACAAAGTTTTGTGTTGTCCTCAAATATATGTTTTATCTGGATCAGTGATGAATACTAAAATGGCTGTACAGGTATTATAAATTGGCCACAACTCCAGGTAGAGATTGACAGTTGTGTTATTCATTGTGGTGACTTCTAAACTAATTTACAGAGGTCCAAGATTGCAAGGAAATCGGTACACCTATATAGATGGAGGGATTGTTTGTTTCAGTAGTGGTTGATGTTACAGGTTTTACCATCTTAAAACCACTGGCCAGTCTTTCTCTTGAGATACATGTCCATTTTAGGTACAGTATTTTAATACTCTTTCTAGTCTGTGACCATTTTATGGATTATAGAGATTAGTAGTTTACCTGCAAAGCACATAACAATAATGCAAGTGAATTTTTAAACAAGTTTTAGATACTGCCATGTAAATTTATGTACAGTCACGCTCCCTAATTTAGACCCACCCCAACCCAAGCCCAGAGCTGAGGGAGGCAGTAGCCACGGCTCTTAAACGAATGCGTTTATTTATTAAGAAAAATAATATATTCGGGTCTTATCTTTTTTTATGCCCTATGTTTTCTAAAATCTACTGTCTAAGACCGTCCAGCATTGTCCTTTTCAGTAAATGATTGTTTCATAAGAGGTGAGGGTGGAAAGGAATGCAGTAAGGTAGAGAATAAATGTTGGATGCAAGAGGGAGGGGGGGGGGATTGAGAGGTGGAGGGGGGTGGCTAGTAAATGCGTTCGTTTAAGAGCCCTGGCAACTGCCTCCCCCAGCACTCGGCTTGGCTCGGGGTGGGTCTAAATTAGGGAGCGTGACTGTACATGCATTTGAACTTCCGTGTCATTGTTTTATTCTGAGAATAATTTTTTCATCTCATGATTTCAGTTTCTCCAAAGCAGCAGCATGTTGACAATGCTTAGGTTAATTTTTCTGTCCATGAACAAGTGTGGGAACCTCAAATAATATTGTAAATGGCATTGTTTCATAGCGAGAATTGTATTAAACACATTACCATTATTATTATTGTTATTATCATCATCATCGTCATCCGGACCTCCTTTCCCACCCTAGGGCAGGGTGAGGAGTAGCAGTGTCCAGACAGCCCAAATTTGCCCAATCCAATGAGCCACGCTTCCATTCACTCATCATTCAAGCCCCCAGAATCCTGCCTTTATTGGATATGCCAAAAACATTCACCACATTTTGTAGCTTCTCAAAAACATGTCCGATAGAGTCAGTTATTATTATTATTATTGCTCACATAATTCTGCTCAGGGATGAGTGAGGCTGGTCACTCTCATCTTAAACGTCAGGACTAAGTTGCCTAGCCCCAGGCTCATATGCTCCTCATGGGGCAACTCTGGATTACGTTATGAATGAATGAATTATTATCATTATCATTGTACTGTGGCATTGTAGTCTTATATTGCTGTTTTAGCCATATGTTATTAAGATTATAGAGAAATTGTTGCTAAAATGACCTAATTGGGGGAAAGCCAGGTATGTTAAAGCCGATAGTCCATTATATCTGAGGGCCCCCCCGAGGTGGGATTTCAAGCACGTTTGAAAATAAATGAGTACAATAGTATATTCTAATACTAAAAATGTAAAGCATATCCATTTAACACTAACTTGGCCCATAATTATGCCCTATTGCAGCTTATTTCACATCCTTGTCATAGCATTTCTTCATGACTAGGACTACAGTAACACCATAGTCATTTATTACAGTTCAGCAGTCACAATGGGGAGAGGGCAATTTCAGGCCAGGTTGGAGTGAAAAAAAAAAGTAGGACACATGTATTGCGACCCATTGTCCCCCATTTAACAGACACTGTTCATTATAACTGACAAAAATTTGTTGGGCTTTATAGCATCATGTAAATCCAATATCTGCTGTAACAGGGTTATAGCAAGGGTATGCTGTTTACTTTTTATGCTTATCATAATTATAAGATTAATTGTCCTGTTCAAAACTTTCGAATTTTTTTATTTCATAATGATAAAATGGTTTTAGTCAACAATAATGCAGGTACGTATCTGTGCACAGTGTAAGTTATGGACTGTGTGGGTGTAGTTTGTAGTGACAGTACACCAGAGCCAGTGTTTACTAATAACTCATAAAGGGTCGGCTGCCTGTGTCATTAAGAGATGTCTTTGGGTTGACAAAACTCAGTACTGGGATTCGTGGCTAAAAGGTGTGTTCTGGCCCGAGAAACATACATAACAGTTTGACATACCTGGACCATTTTGAGGCTCCTGTGCTGTATAGGTCACATGACCTTGGCAACAGGCCACTTTTACTTATATGAGACGTCCCTTGGTCAGCAACTTCTGTGTTCGGTTCATAGCATATAAAAAGATGTATTTTGACAAAAGAAATGAGAAGAAAAAAAACTTAACATGCCAGTATGGAATTCCCATGCAGTTTTGATGGTCATGTGACCTTGACAGTTGAGCTCAGCTTAGAGTGTGGCGATATATCATCTAGTGATGTTTTCACTATGCACTTTTTAAAGTGTTACATGATGCACTTTGCTGAGTGTTTTACCACTGATACTACTTTATATTATTCATGCCACACACACACAGTAAATAATTGGTGACACAGTGGTGCTGAGCCCTACAGCCTGGGTGTACTGGGGGCCTAGTGACAGGTGGGAGAGCAGAAGGTGGCATTCATCAGTTTCTTACATTTACAGTTGTGATTTACTCAAAATGGCAGGAGGATTAAAATGTAGACCGTACTGGACTCAGTATTAACAAGGCATTTGGGCCTGATAGGGTCCTTCTTGTTGTCCTCAAGAACTGCTTATGTGCTTACACCTTACATAGGTAAATTCTTTTGCCTTTTTCTGTCGACTTGTAACTTTCTTACTTGCTGGAAGTTTGCTTCTATTCAGCCTGTTCCACAAAGAGTGACCATTCCCAGCCCAATTGCTTTAACTTCCTGTATTCCCAATTTTTGAAATCAATTCTTAACAAAAATCTTTTAAAGCACCTTCATTTTGATCGTCAGTGTGGGTTCCGCCAGGCATTACGCTGGTGATCTCACCTTCCTTTTAGACTCCTGCCCATCCTCCTGTCGGGACTTTGTTGAATGCTTTGCCAATGCACTTGACACCTCAAAAGCTTTCGATACGAGTCTGACATAAATCTGTAATTCCCAAACTGCCTTCTTATACTTTCAATCATTTTGTCTGTGCCTTTATCTCTAGCTTCCTTTTTGGTTGTTCTATAACTACTGTCATAGATGGCCACCATTTTTCTCCTGGAGCTATCAGTAGTGGTGTTTCTTAGTGTTCTATCCTATCACCAACTCTCTTCCATCAGTATATCAATGACCTTTTAAGCTGTGCATCTAACCCTATCCACTCATATGCTCATGGCTCCACCCTTCATTTTTCCATTTGTTTCTTGCAGCGTCCATCTCAGCGGTCACTTCAATGAGCACTCACCAACGTATCAAACTACAGCTACTCACACAACATAATACCCAACATCTGGAAACAATGGTACTATCATCACTATCCCCAAACCCAAGAAAGACCCCATGCTGCCTTCCTCATATTGCCCCATCACATTCCTCTGTGTCCCTTCCAAAGTCACTGAATGACTAGTATTACTGTACAGTTAGTGACACCTCACATCCCCTAGCCCCCTCACAACATGATTTTAGGCCGCTACACTCCACATACACTTTTCTTACAGACCTTACACAAAGAGTTTTTGTTGGCATCAATTCAGCTAGGGGGGCACGGTAACTCAGAGGTAGAGCATCGAGCTCGGGACCGGGGAGTCGCAAGTTTGAGCCGCACCCGGGACTGCCGTGCCGGGGGGGTAGCGCCCTCCTGTTACCTAGCGGGGCTATATGATCTCATTGTAAGGTCTACAGGGGATTCTTTTTTAATCAATTCAGCTATGCCACCACACAGAACATTCTAGTCAAACTAGACATTAGCAAAGCTTTTGATGCTATCCTCCACCATAACATCACAGAATATTCAACCCAAGCATGCACAATAACACAAAAAGATGGCTGGCAAACTACTTACGAAACAGAAGCATACATATAACATTTGCAGGTCAGTCATCGAACATCAGAAAACTTAAAAAACGGCATCCCTCAAGGATCTGTTTTGTCTCCTACATTCTTTAACCTACATGCATGACATACCCACATCCCACACACTACAGATACATACAGCTTCCTGTGCAAACACAACACTTTACATGTACACACAAAAATCCAAACACAGCTGCACACACACACTCCATTACACGAATGGTTCACCACACACAGACTCAATTTAGCCCCAGCCAAATCTACAGTGACCCTTCTCACAAAGTGGACAGCAGAACATAGTCACATTCCACACCTCACCATAAACAACACCCCCCCTACCCCCCCCCACACAAATCCTTGGTATATCATACATTTAATTAAAAAAAAAAAAAACACAAGACTCAATGCCTTAAGGTCACTTGCTCATATGACATTCAGACACAACAAACCACCACCACAGTATACAAACAATGTATATGTTCAGTTATGAATTATGCAAGTCCTGCTTGGGCTTCTAACCTCACTAAAACACACTGCAATACCCTACAGACCATACAGAACAAGGCCCTAAAAATAATCACAGGCTGCACAGCTACGACACCAACAGACCACATACACCAAGAAACCAAGGTCCTCAAAGTCAAGAATCATCTAGACATGAGAGGCACACAAATTCTTGCTGCAGCCTCCACAAATCCACACCATCCAGTACACTACATGGCTGCACATCCACACACACACACACACCAAGGGACATCAAAACAACACTCATCTCATGATATCATACACAGATACTATCACATCTCCCCCTTTGCCAGGCTCAAACCAGCTTCCAGAAGCATATCGGTACTCAGATCACTCACTGCTCCATTCAGTCACTCAGAGACAACACACAGCTGCATGCATGGCCTCCTGATATCCACCCTTCTGAATCCTACCTCCCTCCTGAGGACAGAGTCCACCTGACCAGGCTGAGATGTGGGCATCATCCAGCCCTCTTGAGTTATCAGAAGAGGCTGGATGATGTGGTCGCTGATGCCTGTCCAGGATGCAGCACAGCACTCCATACTATTAAGCATATTATGGAAGACTGCATTGTACACAATCGCTTGCATTAACAACACAACATACACTCCTTGAGAGCTCTGTGGAAAAGCCTGGTCTCGGCCATGGCCTTTCTTAGGAACTTGGGGCTGTTCAGCCAGAGTGCCAAGGGAACAACTACTACTACTACTACTACTACAAACATGGGATGAGGCTGCAGCACATCTAGTCTGACTTGGCTTATATTTATGATTGGGGTAAAATAACGTTGTTTTTAATGCATCAAAAGCTCAGTTCTTACATCTTCTGACCCGTCAGAATCTTCCACAGGAGTATCCTGTAATTTTTGACATTATCCAACACAATCCTGCACCCTTTTTTAATGTACCTGAGGTTTCACTCTCTCAGGATTTATCTTGGAAAGATCATATTACCTCTCTTGTAAATTTTGCTTCCACAAGATTAGGTGCACTAAGCTGATTCCATGCTTCCTTTACCCTTGCACAGTTGTTGATTTTATACAGGGGTTTTATTCACCCCTGTGTTGAGTACAGCTCATGTGTGGCTCTTCTCAACAGGATGCAGCCTTCATGGATTTGGAGAGAGCATATGACTGAGTGAATAGACATGGAATGTGGAAAATATTAAGAATATACAGTGAACCCTCGTTAACTCGTGGTAATTGGGTTCCAACCCTCCACAAGTTAGCATTTTTACGAGTTAATGGGGTTTTTCCCCCCCACTCCCTCCAAAACACATTATACAATACAGTACTGTACATTGAGAAAAAATAAAAATAAAACTAATAGAACCTTACCTTGTTTTGGTACTGCAGGGAAGTATTCAAGCTTGGAGGAGGCCTTTGGCAGGGTGAAGAAGTGGAGTGGGGGGCTCTAGGTCACTTTTCTGAACACTTTTCTGATAAAAACACTGAACACTTTGAGCACTTAGACTACACACACTTAGAACTATACAGTAGTGTACTATACACTGTAAATGATTTTTTTTTTTTTTTTTTTCCATGATAGCCTCTACAAGTTATCCTGAATTTTTAAATGAAGTACGAATTAATGAGGGTTTACTGTACTGTACAGTATAGAATAAATGGGAAGTTGTTGAATGCCGTGAAGAGTATGTATGAGGGTGCTAAGGCTGCAGTGCATATGGATAGTGAACTGAGTGGATTTTCCTGTCTGAATGTTGGGTTGAAACGGATGTGTCATGTCTCCATGGTTGTTCAGTCTGTATATGGATGGAGTTTCGAAAGAGATGCAAGGTAGAGCAGTGGATGTTGGAGAAGCCCTAATGAGAGAGGGCAGCATTTGGAAACTTTCTGTACTGTTGTTTGCAGATGATACCATTTTGTTAAGTGAAGACAAAGGGGAACTTCAGGGCTTGGTGAATGAGTTTGGGAGAGAGTGTAAGAAACAGAATACAGTATAAAGGTGAATGTAGGGAAGAGTAAAGTTATGGTCTTCAAGAGAAATGAAGTCGCTGAATGTACAGTGAGGTAGGATGATGAGGAAATGAAAAATGTGAGTGCATTTACGCACTTGGATAGTGTGATGAGTAAGGGTGGAAGCTTGGAGGATGAAGTGCTTGAAAACATACAACTTGGAAGAAAGGTTGCTGGTTCTTTGAAAGCAGTGATATGGAATAGGGACGTGAGCATGGAAGTAAAAAAGTCACTGCATGACAATATTATGATACTAACTGTAATATGGAAGTGAAGCTTGGACCTTGCAGGAAGGACACAAGTCAAAAGTGAGAGTGGCGGTAGAGAGTTATATGAGAGGAGCATGTGGAGTTACATGGAGGGACAGACTGACAAATGAGGACGTGAGGGAGCATTGTGGTGTGGATTTTGATGAGATAGAAAGCATTAGGAGAAATACAGTGAGGTGGTTTGGCCATGTGGAGAGGACAGAGAGCGAGAGACTAACATGGAGAGTGTATGTGAGTGAGGTGGAGGGGGGGAGAGGGAGGGGGAGGCTGAGCATTAGATGGGGGGGATGGAGTGGAGAGGTATATGAGAGAAGAGGGTGTGAACTGGAGGAAGGACAGTGAAATGGCAGGGAACTTGGTGACATGGAGGCAATTTGTTTGTGACCACCCCTTATGGAATTAAGGCAAATGGCAATAAATAGATACAGTACTTCCTTGGCACTGTGTTATTACAATGCATGTGGTAGGAGTGTACTGTAATGCTGTATGGTTATGAGACCTGGGCAATAAAGGAAGAGGGTATTAATGTTCAGAAATGACAGTGATTAGATAAATGTGTAGTGCTTCCTTGAATGCGAAACCTGTGGGGCTAGGATTGCGATTGAAGAGTTGAGGAGCAGGATGGGACTTGAATTTATTGGTGTTCTGATGAGGAAAGGTAGGTTGAGGTGGTTTGGCCAAGTTGAGAGGATGAGAGATGACAATTGGGTGTGGAAGGTGAGAGGTGTGAACATCGAGGGTAGAGTTGTGAGAGGCAAACCAAAAATAGTTTGAGACAAGGTCATAGTGTGTGACCTCAGATAAGAGAATGATTAGGGAGGTTGCCAGAGAATGAGCAGTGTGGAGAGCCACCATTAGGTGACCAAGGCTACCGTATGCAAGCATGTTGGAGCCTTCATAAACAAAACGAACAATATGATACATTTCGTGGTTACCCATTAACTTGCTTAAATTACTGAAATTAAAAGGTATAACATGAACAAATTATGAAGAAGCCATGGATGAAAGTGAAATTCTGAAATGTTTGGGTAGCCAGATCAAAGGAGCCTTGCTGCAGAGTGGACCCTGCAATTATACTGTCCTCGTGCAAAAATGTTTATATGAACTGCTGGAGCATCACCTGTTGTACTGTATCTGTGCTATAATTAGTGCTGAGTGCAGGTATATTCTCTTACCATTATGGGTATATTTGTATCCAAGCTAGTGTAGAGTACAACTGTCATGTGTGGGGAGGCTTCCCACATACAGTTCTTCTCAATAGAGTGGAGTCAAAGGCTTCTCGTCTCATTAACTCTCCTCCTCTTACTGGCTCCCTTCAACCTCTGTCTCTTCACCTTACAGTTACCTCTTTATCTCTTTTCTACTGCTGCGTCAATGGTCACTGCTCCTCTGAACTGTCTGCTTGCATCCCACCACCTCTACAATGGGTGCGTAGCACCCGTCTAGGAAAAAACTCTCATCCCTTTTCTTTCCAACTCTCTAATGCAAGAATTAACCGTTACTCCCAGTCCTTCAGTTATGCAACAGGTCAACTCTGGAACTGTCTCCCTCTGTACTTCCTGCTAGCTGTGATCTCCAGCCTTTCAAACGCAGTGTGTCCAGGCATCTTGAAATGATCGGATCTTGAATTGGCCCTTTCTTGTATTGTTTTTGTTTTTTTCTTGGAAGGAACAGTTTGCGGACTCCTGGCCTTTGTTCCCTCTTCCTAGCATTAAAAAAAAAAAAAAAAAATGCACACTTGATTAGATTAGAACTATAAGAAATCAGTACCATTCAGCATTTAGTATGTCACAGCTGTTGTTAGTGTTAGTTTACCAGACTTGCATAAATCACATGTGATCACAGTGATACTCTGCCCTGTTTGTGTGTGTGTGTTCACTACTGTACAATCTGAAAGTAGTTATGAGCATGAACAATGCACATCAAATGCAAAACAAGCCACATACTGATTGTGTTCATGAGAGCTCTTTGACACACCACAGCTGTTGCCATTTATGAGCCCTCCTGTCTTCACAACATCCCTTTTAGCTGTTGTTGATCAACCTCAGTCTGTCTGGCTGAACAGATCCATCAACCGCAGGCAAGCAACCAACCCTTACACGTCCCGTGCAGTGAACCTGACAGCACAGGTAGGTGCTGGGAACATGGTGGAGGTTTGGTTGGATGCTGCATTTGTGGCACTCTAAACAGTTAGCAGGGACACCATAGCAGTCTTCATGCCAACACATTATATGGTTACCACCCAGTTCTGTAAATGGTTTCCTGGTAGCCATTAGGCTTGTCATTCAGTGTAGAACCACCTGAACTGGAAAGAAGGGTAATAAAAAGTGGCTGGATGAAAAGAGAATAATGGGAAGAAAGAAGGGCAAACAGAGATAAAATGAAAAAGGTGAAGAAATAAGTGGGCTGAAATACAAGAGTGTGGATGATGGTCATCACCATCCCTCTAAGTATAGATGGGTAATGAAATTGTCAGAAGGTAGCCATAATAAAACAAAAAAAATGATGTTTGATGTGGCATACATCTACCATTCCACATTTTATTAATGTGGCCCCATGACCACTGGCTGTAACTTCTATCAACCAAAGATTTTTATTAGTTTCATTTTCAGTTGTAGTTCCTGAAAGTGTCACTTTGCCATCAAAAGTGTATACTGGTATGTAATGACATCCATGGAAATGAAAGACAGATGACTACCATGGGGGGGGGGAATGCACTTTTGCAGTTTACATTATACCAAGATCTCTAAACTTTTAGGTGATGAAAGGCCAGTCCAAATCTCAATCAAATACTGTAGTTGGAATGTAGCAAGAATAAAATATTTTACTTTCTGCCGTTATTTGAAAGTTGCTCTCAGAAGCCAACACACCAGGAACGACCCTGACAGAGATTTTATTATAATCTCATTTTAATACATCTCTGCCAACTAGTGATATATGTAGCTGCATGAACAAACTTGTACAAATATGAACTCGCTGGCAAAATATGTTAACGAAAAGTAATTGCAACAACTTTTAATATTATAAGTGCAGGACACTAGCTTGTACTTAGTAGGAATTAATAAACTTATCTTTATAACTGAATTCTTTCATTTTACATAACATATAGTATCAGTACATAGGTACGAACATGGAATGACTGATGTGGCTATCCTACACATTCAATAAAGAATAAAAGATAATGTACTGCAAAAGCTCATTATACAGTACTGCTTTTCTTTCTTTTTTTTCCTTTTTTTTTTTAATGCTGTTAATTCCTCAGTAACTTACACAGATACAGCCACTTAAGACTGGACCACTTAACCACCACAACAATGGCTGAGTGGTCAGTGTCACTAGGAAAGTACCAGCCCAATAGCATCACAGTTCAAATCTTGGTGTAGGCAGCTGGTGTCACTCAACTCAGGTGTCCATCCACCCTTTGTGGGTTGTAGGTAAAATGACTACCTGAAATAACATTTATGGGAGGCAACTGTGGTACCCAAGATAATGACGTGGCCTTATATCCCAAGACAGAGTGAAAACCTACCACAGGCTCAAAGGCCTAAGTTCTGGAGATGAGCATTGCAGATAAGCATCTCATGGTGTCTGTCCCCCGCTTTACCTTATGAAGGTGATTTGTTAGTTTCTGTAATTCAACACCAAATGTATGGAAAAAGTTGTTACACTGTCAAATATCCCTGACATATAACGGGGACCAACAAAAGTTCAGCTGAGGGTAACTTGGGATGGAATGAGTATCAAAGCCTCCCTAATGGCATATAGCCACTTTTCAGCAGGGTCAGGAGGATCCCTAGTGTCTCTCCCTTGCTGATATATTTCTGTATGTGGCACATTAATCTTGTATGTTAGTAAATTATGTTGGTACTAAGAAGACATAAATAACAGGCAAAATAATATAGATATTAAAAAGACAAAAATATTTAAGATAATACAGGGTGTTACATACAAATCACACTGCTATAGAAGTGGTGTTTCGAACCCCCCTGAGCTTAAAAGACTGGTAAAATTAATGGGAAAACATGTGAACTACAGCTGAAGAGCCACACGTCGTGAACATGAAATAGGATACAAAATCCCACACTGGCAGACGAAAAAGATGTATTTCCAAATGGTTTCAGCGACAGCTGTCACCCTCTTCACTGGATATACAGACCAGTGTGAGTTTTTGTATCCAACACGTGAACTGCATAAGACATACCATCTTGCACAATTAATTTAGAAAAACTGATATAATTCTTCATGAAACAATTCACAATTACTTGCTAAATTTTGATGACATTAATGAAGCAAAGTTAAGACTTGTAATGTTCTGAGGGAGTTAGGTGATTCAGCCAATGAAGTGAATGGACAAAGGGGAATACACACTAGAAGAGTGTGGGAGTGATGCACCTACAAGAAAACTCAGAACAATAACAACATATGAGGGAAAAGTTAGGGAAGTATATACAGAAGGCTGTATACCAGTGAGGTAGTTGAACTAGGTATATAATAAAACCAAGAATAATGAGGGTGGGGGAGGAATAAGTAAGAATGAGTGTATGGGTGGAAGAGAAGGCAGATTAAGAATATGTGAAAGGACAAGCATAGTAATCCTGGTGCAGATGGGGGAAAGTGTTTTGTATTATGGAAGGATATGGTTATTACGAGTAGGAGGTACCATTGTTATGACCACTTGCTGCAAAATGCGATCATGCAACAAGTAGCTACAAATGCATTGGATGTCGATATATCAACCTAAGCTACATCTACAATAGCAAAAACATACAATAATACTGTAATGTTAAAAAATAAGGAACTAACCTCACAAATTCGAGTAACAATAACAACTTCATACTGTATACATCACAGGTAAATGCATAAACTTCATATGCATAACATCAAAGATAACTAGCACCTGTACATGGAGAAGTGTGCATTAATTATAATTAATCACCATAAAGCACTACATATCATCAATTACTCTTGAAACGCTGATTTTAATAACTACTGTACACCTACTGTATTGGTCACTATACAATACTACAGATCCCACAATATGTGTAAGGGATCTACATTTCAAGTCTTCCCAAATATGTTTATCTGCATTATGTTCCAAGGTATTGTATTAGACCTCTCTACCCTTGAACATTTCTGGAATCCTCTATATAATGTAGCTACAGCCCCAAACATATAAAGGATGAATAACTTCAAGAAAAGTTAACAAATATGTACCATGGCATTAAATGTATTACAATACATTCCTGAAAATGGCATAAATTTCATTCAAATTTCTACCCTTACCTACCTATTCTACACATAATAATGATTTTAAAATTTTGGTACTACAGGTTGACATTCAAAAATTCGGCCATCGAAAATCCGGTTCCTTCAGATTTCTGGCATGGATTTCGGAGCGCATTTTCAAATTTACCGTGTTGGCGCGCCACTGTTTTCTGGAGGCGCCAGTTTATGTTTTGATGGCACTGTACTCCAGAATCAGCTGTTGGGTCTTGCTTGCACCTGCAAACAGGCATTCCTGCTCATTCCTTCTCATTTTATCATTTATTTGCTGCTGTATAGCCCCATTATGGATTCAGCAAAGAAAAGAGGTGGCGTAAAATGTAAACATGGTGCGGTCGATCGCAGAGAAAGTGGAAATTAAAATTTCATTTGCTTTTCATTTAGTGTTTAATTTTCTTTCTTTAAAGGACTGTACAGGTAGTAATTTTCTAAATATATACAGCATATATAACCATAAAAAATCCAGCTTTTTGACGATCCGGCACTCCTCAGGTCCGGAGGTTGCCGGATTTTTGAACGTCAATCTGTACTATAATAATGTGGAGAGGCTGCTACTGATATCTAATGATATGATCAATGATACAATAAATACCCCTAAAGTGCACTACATCCCCTACATTACAAACAATATGTACACAACACCTACTGCAAGAAAGTATGACACTTAAGCACTCTGGTCACAACATCACTGGGGTATGAGAGATGTGAAGATGCTAAAACAACATCACAAGCAGGCTCAATGTCAGCCAACACCTGCTGTATATCTCTCACCTCCCCAGGGCTGATCCCTCCAATCACGTACACAATCATCATAGGGGCATCACGAGGCATGGGCTTGCTCACATTCACGAACAAACTGTATCAGAAGAACAGGAAGGTTCATTTCAACCCTCCAAATTTAAGCATCATCACATCATCACCGTCCTAACCCTGACTGACAAGTAAACATCGAAAGAGATGATCCAGAAAGGGGATCCCTGATTCTCTCTGTTACAAAATTTCTCTCTCAAAGGCCTCAGAAGCTACAAAACTGCTTATAACTAAATTCTTTTCACTTTAACTTGACCCAAATTTTTGTTCTTTAGCAGCCTATTTCATACAACTCAGTGACAGAGAAAGTGCTACGTCTCTACATTTTTAATTCAGTGACAGAGAAAGTAATATGTCTCTACATTTTTACAATAACACTTCTTCATGACCACCAGCATAATCTAGTGTTTATTTATACAGTAGTTACAACTCAGTGCTCAAGATTTTTAGGCAAGGCTAGAGTAAAAACAGCATAGTGTTAAGTGATGGAGCTTCAACAGTCCTGTGGAAATACATGGAGGGGTATTTCCAACTCTCCAATTCCACAATTTTCACTCTCTCTCTCTCTCTCTCTCTAAATTCTCAGTAATACATGTAAAGGATGTCTTATATTTGCACTCAAAGATCACAGAACAGATCATGATCTGGCTCAGGTCTGAGTCTGAATTTTCCTCCTCCAATTCATGATAAAAGAACAAGAGGATTCATTTAGGATCATAACAACAGTAGCTGCTCGTGAGGCTGATCTTGCCTTGACATTTTTTCATAACTCTGCATGGTACTGTTTGCCATGGAAGATCATGATGATGAATTACATTACATGACCAATATATATATACTATGGTCAATTTTATTGCCATATATATGTGAGTCTGTATGGAAAACCAGAGGGGTAATCTTCAAGAAGACATAGGACCACCTTATTTTGCAGTTTCCTTCAGTTTTTCTTTACCAAAGTCCTTTGTGTGATTTTTTTTTTTTATGTGCATAGTTGATTTACTGAAACCCAAGTTATTGTAACTTAACCTCATTTTTAGTTTAGCCTACCCATCGTTTTGTTTCGTTTCGTTTTTGAAGGCTCCAACATGCTTGCATGCGTCGGCCTTGGTCACCTAATGGCGGCTCTCCACGCTGCTCGATCCCTGGCAGCCTCCCTGTTCAGTCCCTTAACCCTTAAGTCACACTTAATGACCTCGTCCCATGTCTTTCTCGGTCTACCCCTCCCAACCCCTCCCCTAACATTAACACCTCTCACCCTCTGTACCCAATTATCATCCCCCATCCTCTCCACATGTCCAAACCACCTCAGCCTACATCTCCTCATCACAACACCAATACACTCCAGTCCCATCCTACCTCTCAACTCTTCCATCGTAAACCCAGCCCCTTGCACACAGGGACACACTGCACATCCACCTAATCATTATCATTTCTGTACATTTAAACCTGCAAATATCCTCTTCCTTTACTGCCCAGGTCTCACTACCAAACAGCATCACACTCCTAACACATGCTGCATACAAAGACCCCTTAGCACGTAAGGAGAGTCCTCTCAATGACAGGAGAGGCAACAGCTCCCTGAACTTCTTCCAACCACTTCTCACCCTAACAACCGAGCTAACTCCAGCCCCACCTCCGGCACGTAACATGTCTCCCAAATAACGAAACTCCTCCACACACTCAAGAGACTCCCCTGCAAGTTCAACCCTCTCACGCCTAACAATCTCCACCTGCTCTCCCCGACATGCCGCACACATGAAATCAGCATCATCTCGCAGTCTACCTCTAATACCACTACATCTCTTGTGCACCCACTTATCACAAACACTACACAAGATGGAATTGCTTCCCACACCCTTGTGGCAAACTGCACATGGCCACTCTCCCTCTTCTCTGACTGTGCTGCCACCAACCCTAGATATCATCACTTTTGTTTTATCTGCATTTACCCTTAAGCCCTTGTACCCCATACCATCTCTCCACTTCTTAAATCTTTCTTCCGCCTCCTCCTTTTCATTCTCCGCAATCAACACCAAATCATCAGCATACAACATCTCCCATGGGAGTCCATCTCTGAAGTCACGTGAGAGGGCTTCAAGCACCATGATAAACAACAAGGGACTCAAAACTGACCCCTGATGCACACCAACATTCACGGAAAACTCATCACTCAAAGCTCCATTCACTCTTACCTGGGTGCGAGCACCCATGTACATGGCCATCACCACCCTAACCAGCCACTCTTCCAACCCTAGCTTCCTCATTGCCCACATCACCACCTCTCTAGGGACTCTGTCAAAGGCCTTTTCCAAATCAACAAAAACAAAATACAATTCCCTTTTCTTGCCAATATATTTTTCCTGAAGCTGTCGAACAATGAATATGGCATCAGTGGTCCCCCTGCCTGGCATAAACCCAAACTGCATCTCATCGATATTCACTCTTTCTCTAATCATACCTTCTAGAACTCTCTCCATTACTTTCATTATCTGATCTAAGAGCTTTATACCTCTGTAATTTCCCCTTTCCAGGGCATCACCCTTTCCTTTGTACACATTTACAATTGCACTCCTCAGCCAATCATCTGGGACAACACACTCATATATAATCATATTTATCAGGTCAGTGACTAACCTCACCCCAGTATCTCCTGAGGCCTTCAACATTTCGGCAGTCAACCCAGACACACCTGCCGCCTTCCCCACCCGCATCCTGCCTATTGCCTGACTCACAGTAGCAGCGTCAATCAAAGGCCAAGGGCCAAACACTGGATCAGCAGGCTCCAAACTTTCTCTATCCCAATCAAACTCCTCATTCAACGATCGGCTATAATGCTCTCTCCATGCATCTTTAATATCCTCACTGCTCACCACTACCCTTCCATCATCACACCTACAATGTCCCGATTATCCCTCTTCACCTGATTTGCCACCCTAAAAATCATATTTTTCCTTTCTCCATGATTTAGATTATCAAGTAAAAGTCTCTGTGACTCAGACTTTGCCCTGTATACCTCTCTTCTAGCCCTGCGCTTGGCAGCCAAGTACTCCTCCCTGTTACCACCATTCTTCCATTCCCGGAAAAGCCTTCTTTTCTCCTTGACTGCAGCTTCTACACCCTCATCCCACCACCAAGTTACTTTATGTCTTGGTGGGCCTCTTACCCATACCTAACCTAATTCACCCTGACCTAAATTTTCATAGCTTAACCTAGCCTAATTTATCCAAACCTACCCTTATCTAACCTAATTTATTCTAACTTGACCTAACCTAAACTAACTTATTTTAACCTACCCTTACCTAACTAATCATCCTAACAACCTAATTTACCCTAATTGAATCAAACCTAATCCTAAACAGAAGGTTTTGGCATTTATAAAATTGTGACACCATCATAATGCAATGAAGGAAGCCCAGCCCCTTTATCCCTCCACAAATCTTATTCTCCTTGTTAAATGTTGGAACCTCTTCATACTTGAAAACACACATCTGTACAGTACACCATTACAATTCTCAGAATCAATCCAAAAGTACGTAATTTTTTTTTTTTTGCAAATGATCAAGAGTGGTCCCATATCTCCTTGAAGTAAACCACCAGAAGGGAATAGTTATCATAACTCTGCTTGTGAGTTAGGTTGGTTAGGTTCATTTACCTGAATATACAGTAGATACAATAGGAGGTGGAGTGGAGACAGGAGCTGGAGAAACTTCCCCTACCTTACTAAGTACAGTACATTGAAAAGCATTTGCGCTGGACAGATGATCTTCAAGTGTTGTGAACTGCTTAAGTTTAGTCACCACCATCATCATCATCTAGACCTCCTTTCCCACCCTAGGCCTGGGTGAGGAGTAGCAATGTACAGACAGCCTAATCTTGCCCAATTCAATGGGCCATGCTTCCATTCACTCATCATTCAAGCCCCCGGAATCCTGGCTCTATCTAATACGCAAAAAACTTTCACCACATTCTGTAGCTTCACATAAACGTATCCGATGAAGTCATTCTGAACACTGTCACATTAAAAGGGGTGCCAGATCCCTGATCATGCACTTCTTCTCACAACATTCATCCAGCCAGCCCGATCTCTTGTCAGTCCCCTAGCCTCACCGACTTCCATACCTCTTCCTCACACTCTCATCCACCCCATACCTCCACATTTTCCTTGGCCTACCTCACCTCCTCCCTCCTTCAAATTCGGTCAGATATATCTTTTTCACCACTGAATTGTTATCCATTCTCTCCACATGACAATATCATCTCAGTACACTCTCTTCGATTCTGATGTCCACAGACTTCCTCACTTCGCATCATTCACAAATCACATTATTACATATCCTATCCACTCTCTGTACTCCACATACATTCCTCAGCAAATCCAAGCTGCAACACTCAAGCCTCTGTTTCTCATCAAGGCCTTCATAGCACTAGCTACCTTCCTTCCTCATGTCACTCTACTTTCCACTTCTTTTGCACATTTTCCTTTCTTTTCTATCACTGTACCCAGGTATTTGAACTCTCTCACCAATTCCAGTCTCTCTTCATTCACTGTAACATCACACTGGGAGTCACTTTCTCTCTTGATTACCATCACTTTACTCCTTTCTACATTTACTCTCAAGGCACGACGCTCACAGACATCAACAAAACTCTGCACTAGTCTACCAAGTTCTTGTGCAGTATTTGCAAGTAGCACTGCATCATTAGCATAAAACTAATCTGAGTTATTCCATCCATCACCATTCATTTCCATTAGTTGGGTGCATTTCTGAAAATTTACCAACTGTTCAAAGGTAATCTCACACTGGAATGCTGCTCCAATCGCCTGTTCATATTTCACAATCTTCACATTTATATCTGACTACCACTAGTCTAATTAAGCTGTATTTGAGTACTTGCTACACATCTCCTTTACCTGATGCCACTATTTAAATAAAACAAGGCCACAGTGGCCAATAACAAAAATAATATTTAGAGGATGTAGGAAAATGATTGTTTTATGATCTAATTCAACCCTACTCAAAAGGTGAGTTCACAACAGATCAAGGATTCTGCCGAGTCATGGCTGACAGATCCACGAATCTGTATTCAGTGGTCCAAAGAGGACATCATCTGATCATGGATCTCATGTAATCTATTATCTGAAATGGATCCTCACAAATACAAGATGCTTAAACTTGATCCACTAACTTTTTGAATCAAACTTATAATAACACAATATGGCTCTCAGTAAGAACAAAAGTAGAATCAAGGTAATTTTCCTGCAAGCTGTTCACAAATATGAAATGGTGTACAGCAGCAGCCTAGTGCCCGGCTTACCACTTGCTTTCGTTTTCGTTTTTAGTTTTTGAAGGCTCCAACATGCTTGCAGGTGTCAGCCTTGGTCACCTAATGGCGGCTCTCCACGCTGCTCGATCTCTGGCAGCCTCCCTATTCAGTCCCTTAACCCTTAAGTCACATTTAATGACCTCGTCCCATGTCTTTCTCAGTCTACCCCTCCCAACCCCTCCCCCAATATTAAAACTTCTCACCCTCTGTACCCATTTTTTTTTTTTTTTTTATGCAAGGAAGAAGGAACCAAAGGCCACGGGCCTGCATACTGTTCCTTCCAAGAAAAAGCAAAAACAGTACAAAAGAGAGCCAAATTCAAGATCCGTTCAATTCGAGATGCCTGGACACACTGCGTTTGAAAGACTGGAGATCATAGGAAGTAGGAAATACAGACAGAGGAAGACAGTTCCAGAGTTGACCAGTTGCATAAATGAAAGACTGGGAGTAACGGTTAACTCTTGCATTAGAGAGTTGGACAGAAAAGGGATGAGAGTTTGTTGCTAGACGGGTAATACGTGCCCGTCGTAGAGGTGGAGGGATGCAAGCAGACAGCTCAGAGGAACAGTGACCATTGAAGTAGCGATAGAAGAGAGATAAAGATGCAACAGTGCGGCGAAGAGACAAAGGTTGAAGGGAATCAGTAAGAGGAGGAGAGTTAATGAGATGAAAAGCCTTTGACTCCACCCTATTGAGAAGAGCTGCATGTGGGAAGCCTCCCCACACATGAGAGTTGTACACCATACACGGGCGAATAAAACCCGTGTACAAAGTCAACAACTGTGCAGGGGTAAAGAAAGTACGGAATCGGCTTAGCACACCTAATCTCTTGGAAGCAGATTTCACAAGAGATGTAATATGTTCTTTCCAAGACAAATTCCGAGAGAATGAAACCCCAAGCATGTTCAAGGATGATGCAGGACATAACTGTTCATTATTAAACACTAGTAGGTAATCCTGAGGAAGATTTTGTCGGGTCGATATGTGTAAGAACTGAGTTTTTGATGCATTGAAAATAACAAGATTATTTTTACCCCAATCAGAGATACGAGCCAAATCAGACATTAGGTGTGCCATAGCCTCATCCCTTTTTTGTTGAAGTAACTGCTGAGATGGACGTTGCGGGAACCGAATGGAAAGGTGAAGGGTGGAATCATCAGCATATGAGTGGATAGGGTTAGATGTACAGCTTAGAAGGTCATTGATGAATAAAAGGAAGAGAGTAGGTGATAGGACAGAACCCTGAGGAACACCACTGTTGATAGGTCTAGGAGAGGAACGATGGCCGTCTACAACAGCGGCTATAGAACGACCAGAAAGGAAGCTAGAGATGAAGGCACAGATAGAAGGATAGAAACCGTAGGAGGGCAGTTTGGAAATTAAAGATTTATGCCAGACTCGATCGAAAGCCTTTGAGATGTCAAGTGCAATG
>JAGKTI010011233.1:0-26866 GCA_018397915.1 Birgus latro
TGATTTACCAGAGGGTTTGAATAGTTACATGAGTATGTTTGCAGATGATGCTAAAATTATGAAACATATTAAATGTATTGATAGTTGTAAAGAACTGCAAGAGGACTTGGAGAAACTACACAGCTGGAGCCAGACTTGGAAAATGGACTTTAATGCCAAGAAGTGTCATGTATTAGAAATGGCTATAAGTGAAAGAAGACCACACTGGACATATAAAATGGGCAATGAGATGATTAGTAAAAGAAAGGATGAGAAAGACTTGGGAGTGATTATTCGGGATGACTCGTCACCAGAAAAGCATATAAACAAAATTATTGGGGGAACTTATGGAATACTGACCAACATGAGAGTGGCTTTTAATTATCTGGATGAGGAAATGTTGAGGGAGTTGATAGTGACCATGATAAGACCAAGACTAGAGTATGCGGCAGTGGTATGGTCACCTCATTTGAAGAAGTATATTGATAAACTAGAAAAGGTTCAACGGATGGCAACGAAGATGATACCACGTTTAAGGGAACTCACCTACGAGGAGAGATTGGAAAAACTGAAGTTACCAACACTGCGCGAGAGAAGGGAAAGAGGTGACTTGATCACGATATTTAGAAATGTAAGAGAATTGGAAAGGGTGGATAGAGAGGATCTTTTTGTGTTGGATCATGGAAGAACAAGAGGTCATGGCTTCAAGTTGAGGAAAAGTAGATGTCTTAATGATCTCAAAAGGTTCAGTTTCCCGAACAGAAGCATAAGTATTTGGAATGACTTAGACGAAGAGGTGGTGCGGGCGAAAAACATCATGTATTTAAAACTAGATTAGATGAATGTGGATATGGAGACGAGACAACACGAGCTTAGCTCAATTCCTGTATACTACAAATAGGTAAATACACACACACACACACACACACAGTCTAAACTACAAAAAGGGCAACTATCATGACCTGAAGAAGTACTTCTTAGAAACAGATTGGGAAATGGAGCTTAGAGGACAAGATTTAAATATTATATATATGGAAAATTCTGTGACCTTTATGAAATAGGTGTCCAAAATTACATCCCTCAGCACAAAGAAACAGAAATGAAAATAAAGAAATGGTTTAAAACAGAATGTTAAAAATCAAAAGAAAAAAGATAATTGCTGTGGAACAGATACAGAAGACACAATAGTGAGTGGGCATATAACATCTATAAACAGGAATGAAATGATAATACAAAGATAAGGAGGGAGGCTCAGAGAGCAAGACATTATAAATAAAACTGCTGATCAACCTAAGCCATTTTACAGCTAAATCTGAAGCAAAATCAAAGTTAAAGATAAAATACAGTCCATTATGGATGAAGGCATAACCTATAGACAAGAGAAAGTTATTTGTAAAGCACTAAATAAAAACTTTCAATCAGTCGTTATAAAAGAAAATAATTCTGAAATAGTTGATATCGAACATAGATGCCATTACGAGATAAACAAATATCAGAAAAAGAAGCACAAGAAGAGTTAAGTGAATTTGACAAAGGAAAAGCAAATGGTCCAGGCAAAATTTCAGGTTGGGTGCTACATGAATGTGCAGAAGAGTTAAGCGGACCACTGTATTTAATATTCAGGGAATCCTTAGGTCAAGGTAAACTATCTGATATTTGGAAGAAAGTAAACATTGTTCCCCTATTCAAGAAAGGGAATAGACAGAATCCAATCAATTACCAACCAGTATCACTGACAAGTGTTGTAAGATATTGGAAAAGCTGACAAGAAAAGTTTGGGTAAACCATCTAGAAGAATACAATATGATAACAGAAAGGCAGTTTGGTTCCAGAAATGGAAAACCATATGTTACTATAATAGAGTTACAGAAACATTACAGAAGAGAGAAGGTTGGGTGGACGACAGTATCTACTGAGATTTCAAGAAAGCATCTGACAGAGTACCACACCAAAGACTTTTATGGAAATTGTACCATCAAGGAGGCATCCAAGGCAATCTGTACTGTTGGATGTAGGAAATTCTCAGAGAAAGGGAAATGAGAACATTATTAAGGGGATATTACTCATCGTGGGGGAAGTGACTAGCTGAGTTCCACAGGGCTCAGTGCTGGCACAAATTATGTTTTTAGTATACAGTATATATAAATGACATAGGCAGTAACACTGGAAATGGAAGCTACCTAACTATGTTTGCGGATGATGCAGATATACAAAGGAAAATTACTAACAGAGATTCTTGCAGAGATACACGCTTCATGAAGGACCAATAAATGGCAAATAGAATTTAATGTGGACAAGTGTCATATAATTAAGTTTGGTAAAAGTGAGAAAAGACCAGATTGGGATTGTAAGTTAGGAAGATCAATCCTAAACATATCAGAAAGACAGAAGAACCTAGGAGTGATTTTCAGTAACAGATTATCTCCAGCTGACCACATCAGTGAGAAGGTACGTAACATGTACACATTACTTGCTAATAAGAGAATAGCATTCACATACATAAATGAAGACATTTCGAGAAAGATAATAACATCATTCGTCAGACCAACCCTGGAGTATGCATCACTAGTATGGAACCCTCAACTTAAAAAACACATAGATAAGATTGAAAAAGTACAAAGGGCAGCCACAAGATGGGTACCAAGCTTAAAGGATTTTGGCTACGAAGAAAGATTAGAAAAACTGAATCTACCAACATTACAGGAGAGAAGGAAAAAAGGAGACACAATTATGCTATATAAATGCATCTCAGGGAAAGAGAATATAGACATAAATGAATATATAACCTATGGGGAAGGATCAGCAAGAGGACACTGCAAAAAAAACTACATAAAAAAAGAGGCAATAAAGACATAAGGAAATTCATTTTCCAAATAGGGTAACTGATCAGTGGAATGCACTACCGAATGAAATAGTGTGTCCCAAAACTATTCATAAATTTAAGGATATGTATGATATAAATGATTTAATACACAGGACAGTACAAGCCTGACTCATTCCTGTAAAGAACAATTAGGTAAGAACACACACACACACTCTCTCGAGCAGTCAGAGCGATCGGACGTGTCTCAACAAACTCTCCAAACTTTACGTAGTTTTCAGGAATTATGTTTGTCCTGTCTCCTTCAGTATTGTCTAAAGTTTAAAGTATTGTAACTGAATATAGTCTACCAAAAATGTCAGTGAGTATACATGAATGTTTATACGAATCTGGTAACAGCTGTTAAGTTTAGTACTGTAACCAACCTCAAACATGGCCGACGATGTAAACACTGAGGGACCGGAATTTTCAGGATTTGACAGCGAAACAAATGTTATGGATTTAGTAAACATTGATTATGAGAATTAATCAACTAGAAAAGAAACTGGAGGATCTAATATCAAGAAACATACCAGAAAATACCGAAAGTACTATACAGAGTTTGATACAGGTCAATGAGATGGCAAACCAAGAGATCGACAAACTGACACGAGAAAATATCGAATTAAGGAGAAAACTAGAAGAAAGCAGTAACAAAACGGAGAAGGTGAATAGTGCGATAGAAGAGCAAAAGGCAAAGTGGGCACACGTGGAAGAGGAAGAGAAAGAAGTGGTTATCTTACGGGAAATCATTCAGGAAGAAAGGGAAATGAACAAGAAAAAAATGGAAGAAAATGTAGTGAAAATATTGAAGAAAAAAGAGAAAATAGTGAGAGAAACTGTAGAAAGGAACAGATGTATGATAATATTTGGAAACAGGGAGGAAGAGGAAAAGGTTAGGTCAGTGAAACTCGAGAGAGACTTGAATCAAGTAAGAAAAAAATTGGGGAAAGTCAATCCCGAAGGAAACAAGTGGGAAAAAGAAATTAAGAAGGTAAGGAGGATAGGGCCAAATAAGAAAGGGGAAGTAAGACCAATGCATGTTAAGCTGTCATCAGAAAGTGTAGTAAATGATATACTTAAGGTGATCTGGAAAGTAAGTAAAAAGGCAAGGATGGAAAATATTATAGTAAGAAAAGATTTGAATGAAGATGAAACAGAAGCTTTAAAATCATTGAAGGAACAAGTAAAGGAAAAAAATTACAGGAGGACAGAGGAGGAATGTAAAAAATTTTTGTGAGAGAGATGGATATGAAAGTAAGGAAGTGGTATGTGAAGAACTAGATGTGAAGGAAACAAGGGGGATGGATATCAATATGAAAAAGACAAGAATGAGTAAAGATAAACACACTGCAGTAAATCTGAGTATCATGTACAGTTATGTAGATGGGTTAATATCTAAGAAAGGGGAAACTGTAGATTATATAGATGAAAATAAACCTGAAATTGCCCGGAGATGTTAATACAAAACTATTTGGATGGAACAATTATAACATTTGGAGGAAGGATAGAGAAAGCAACTTTGGGGGAGGTATAATGATTTTAACCCGTAATGACAAGAGCAAAATATATAGAAACTGAAAATATCATGGCTAAACTTTTGGGAATTGAAAAAGAGGACAGTTATGGAGAAAAAATAGATGTAATAGTATTTTATATCCCCCCAAACCTAGGGCATGGACAAAAGATGTTTACAAACAGTTAATAAGAGAATCCATTATTAAACTGAAGATGTTAACTGAACAAAGAAATAGAATAATAATAATGGGATATTTTAACTGTAGAAAAGCTGAATGGGAAAGTATGGATGTTGGGAATAACGTGGAATCATGGGGAAAAAAATTAGTGGAATTGGTGATGGAAAACATGTTAATTAGGGGTGACGACGAACCATCAAGGCTCGACTTAGTATTCATAAAGGACCCAAATGATGTGAGGAACATAACAAACCAATGCCCCTTTGGGAAAAGTGATCATCTGGTTAATGAGATGGAAGTGGCAGGAGTAAGGGAAGGAGAAAGAGACGAAAAATACAGAGAAAATAAATACAATTATGGAAGGGCAAACTTTGCTTCCCTGAGGAACTTTTTCCAAAATGTAGATTGGAGTAAAATGAATACAATCACAAATGTTGATGAGAAATATGAGTTTTTTATATTTGTATATAAAACAGGAGTTAGTAAATACAGTATGTCCCAAAATTTTCCACAGCTATGGAAAGGAAGAAAAAATGGTTTAACAACAGATGTAGAATGGCACATGAGGCAAGAAAAAGAGCATGGAATAAAGTGAGAAGAAGGTATAGTGAAAGGGCTTGGGAGGAGTACAAGCAAGTAAGAAATGAATATGTAAGGGTGCGGAGAGAAGAAGAAAGGAAATACGAAAAAGATATTGTAACTAAATGTAAAAAAAGAGCCGAAACTGTTTTATAGGTTTGTAAATGGTAAAATGAAAGTTATGGACAGTATAATACAACTGAGGGATGGAGATGAAACATATGAAAGAGAAGAAGAATTGTGTGAAATAACGAACAACAAACTGCAGTCAGTCTATGTGTTGCGGGCGGAATTTTGGGAAACTGAAATGGAACCCAGGATGACGGGAATGGCAGAAGTTACAGCTGATGTGAATGGGGTGTTACAACTGATGAAAGATTTGGATGTAAGAAAAGCAATGGTACCAGATGTTGTGGCTGGATGGATTCTGAGGGAATGTGAGGACCAGTTAGTGTGGCCTGTGTATGGCACCATTAAGACATCACTAGAAAATGGACAGTTACCTAAAGACTGGAAAAGAGCT
This sequence comes from Birgus latro, assembly GCA_018397915.1. Classification (NCBI taxonomy): domain Eukaryota; kingdom Metazoa; phylum Arthropoda; class Malacostraca; order Decapoda; family Coenobitidae; genus Birgus; species Birgus latro. The sequence goes on from JAGKTI010011233.1 coordinate 5,639, forward strand.
AGTATTGTTCCAATCTTCAAGGGAGGAGATAGGGGAAAATCACTCAGTTACAGACCTGTATCACTTACTAGTATAGTTTGTAAAATCTGTGAGAAAATTATTAAAAAAAGATGGATAAAGCAATTAGAAGAAAATGATGTGATAACATCAAGACAATTTGGTTTTAGTTAAGGAGAAAAGAAGGCTTTTCCGGGAATGGAAGAAGGGTGGTAACAGGGAGGAGTACTTGGCTGCCAAGCGCAGGGCTAGAAGAGAGGCATACAGGGTGAAGTCTGAGTCACAGAGACTTTTAATTGATAATCTAAATCATGGAGAAAGGAAAAATATGATTTTTTGGGTGGCAAATCAGGTGAAGAGGGATAATTGGGATATTATATGTGAGCAGTGTGTGAAGAATGATGAAGGAAGGGTAGTGGTGAACAGTGGGGATATTAAAGATGAATGGAGAGAGCATTATAGCCGGTTGTTGAATGAGGAGTTTGACTGGGATAGGGAAGGTTTGGAGCCAGCAGATCCAGTGTTTGGCCCTTGGCCTTTGACACTGCTACTGTGAGTGAGGCAATAGGCAGGATGCGGGTGGGGAAGGCGGCAGGTGTGTCTGGGTTGACTGCCGAAATGCTGAAGGCCATAATGATTTTCATGTCTAACTTGTTTTCAGCATGCTGTAAAGTGGTAAAAAATTCCCATAAATGTTAATCATAATATCCTGCTTTTAATTTTATTTTTTCACGCATGGTTACCACTAGTATTGAAGTGCACCAGCTGTGAAAAAGGTGAATGCCATTGATTTTCATGTCCGGTACCTAAACAAAGCTGCCAACTCAGTGAACAGCTGTGCCTAACTTACCTCAAATTCATTCTTTTTGGGTTAAATTTAAATGAATTCATGCTTTGTGTTCATTATTTTAGTGCACTAGCTGTGAGAAAGCCGAATACAAGTGAATTTCATGTCCGGTCCTAACCTAACCTAACTTAACCTAACCTAAATCAGAAAACCACCTACCTACCTTCCTACTGGACATGCATACGACTTAAGACCCCATTCACATAAATAATGGGCACAAAGCATGAATTAATCGAATTTTAACTAAAAAATGATGATTTTGAGGTAAGTAAGGCAGGGGTGTTCTCCAGCTGACTGCATAATGAAAGTAAGGATGAGACATGATTATTACATCCGATACAGGGTGAAGTCTGAGTAAAAGAGACTTTTACTTGATAATCTAAATCATGGAGAAAGGAAAAATATGATTTTTAGGGTGGCAAATCAGGTGAAGAGGGATAATCGGGACATTGTAGGTGAGCAGTGTGTGAAGAATGATGATGGAAGGGTAGTGGTGAACAGTGAGGATATTAAAGATGCATGGAAAGAGCATTATAGCCGGTTGTTGAATGACATTGTAGGTGAGCAGTGTGTGAAGAATGATGATGGAAGGGTAGTGGTGAACAGTGAGGATCTTAAAGATGCATGGAAAGAGCATTATAGTCGGTTGTTGAATGAGGAGTTTGATTGGGATAGAGAAGGTTTGGAGTCAGCTGATCCAGTGTTTGGCCCTTGGCCTTTGATTGACGCTGCTACTGTGAGTGAGGCAATAGGCAAGATGAGGGTGGGGAAGGCGGCAGGTGTGTCTGGGTTGACTGCCGAAATGTTGAAGGCCTCAGGAGATACTGGCGTGAGGTTAGTCACTGACCTGATAAATGTGATTATATATGAGTGTGTTGTACCAGATGATTGGCTGAAGAGTGTAATTGTAAATGTGCACAAAGGAAAGGGTGATGCCCTGGAAAGGGGAAATTATAGAGGTATAAAGCTCTTAGATCAGATAATGAAAGTAATGGAGAGAGTTCTAGAAGGTATGATTAGAGAAAGAGTGAATATCGATGAGATGCAGTTTGGGTTTATGCCAGGCAGGGGGACCACTGATGCCATATTCATTGTTCGACAGCCTCAGGAAAAATATATTAGAAAGAAAAGGGAATTATATTTTGTTTTTGTTGATTTGGAAAAGGCCTTTGACAGAGTCCCTCGAGAGGTGGTGAGTGGGCAATGAGAAAGCTAGGGTTGGAAGAGTGGCTGGTTAGGCTGGTTATGGCCGTGTACGTGGGTGCTCGCACCCAGGTACGAGTGAATGGAGTTTTGAGTGATGAGTTTTTCGTGAATATTGGTGTGCATCAGGGGTCAGTTTTGAGTCCCTTGTTGTTTATCATGGTGCTCGAAGCCCTCTCACGTGACTTCAGAGATGGACTCCCATGGGAGATGTTGTATGCTGATGATTTGGTGTTGATTGCAGAGAATGAAAAGGAAGCGGAGGAAAGATTTAAGAAGTGGAGAAATGGTATGGGGCACAAGGGCTTAAGGATAAATGCAGATAAAACAAAAGTGATGATATCTAGGGTTGGTGGTGGCACAATCAGAGGAGAGGGAAAGTGGCCATGTGCAGTTTGCCACAAGGATGTGGGAAGTAATTCCATCTTGTGTATTGTTTGTGATAAATGGGTGCACAAGAGATGTAGTGGTATTAGAGGTAGACTGCGAGATAATGCTGATTTCACATGTGCGGAGTGTCGGGGAGAGCAGGTGGAGATTGTTAGGCATGAGAGGGTTGAACTTGCTGGTGAGTCTCTTGAATGTGTGGAGGAGTTTTGTTATTTGGGAGACATGTTATGTACCGGAGGTGGGGCTGGAGTTAGCTCGGTTGCTAGGGTGAGAAGTAGTTGGAAGAAGTTCCGGGAGCTGTTGCCTCTCCTGACATTGAGAGGACTCTCCCTACATACTAAGGGGTCTTTGTATGCAGCATGTGTTAAGAGTGTGATGCTGTATGGTAATGAGACCTGGGCAGTAAAAGATGAGGATATTCGCAGGTTTAAACGTACAGAAATGACAATGATTAGGTGGATGTGCAGTGCGTCCCTGCGTGCAAGGCCTGGGGGGGCTGGGTTTATGATGGAAGAGTTGAGAGGTAGGATTGGACTGGAGTGTATTGGTGTTGTGATAAGGAGAAGTAGGCTGAGGTGGTTTGGACATGTGGAGAGGATGGGGGATGATAATTGGGTACAGAGGGCGAGAAGTGTTAATATTGGGGGAGGGGTTGGGAGGGGTAGACCGAGAAAGACATGGGACGAGGTCATTAAATGTGACTTAAGGGTTAAGGGACTGAATAGGGAGGCTGCCAGAGATCGAGCAGCGTGGAGAGCCGCCATTAGGTGACCAAGGCCGACACATGCAAGCATGTTGGAGCCTTCAAAAACGAAACAAAACGAACGAAATGAAGATAATGTGTTACTAACCTATAAAGTTTCTACAGTAGGGTAATAGATGTCATACAAGAAAGAGAAGGATGGGCAGATTGTGTGTATCTTGATCTCAAGAATGCATTGGACAGGGTGCCCTATTGGAGACTGCTGTGGAAGTTGAAGACCTCTGGAGGGGTGCATGGGAAACTATTAAAGTGGATGGGAGATTATTTGATAGCAAGGCAGATGAGAACAGTGATAAGAGACAAGGTTTCACAATGGAGAAACGTGACTAGTGGAGTACCCAACGGCTCTGTCTTGGCCCCAGTAATGTTTCCGATAAATGTAAATGATTTGCCAGAGGGATTGAGTAGTTACATGAGTATGTTCGCAGATGATGCTAAAATTATGAAACATATTAAATGTATTGATAGTTGTAAAAAACTGCAAGAGGACTTGGACAAACTCCACTGTGGGAGTCAGACTTGGAAAATGGATTTTAATGTCAAGAAGTGTCATTTATTAGAAATGGGAATGAGTGAAAATAGGATGCACAGGACATTCAAAAAGGACAAGGAGATAATTAGTAAAAGAAAAGATGAGAAGATTATGGAGTGATTATTCAGGACGACTTGTCACCAGAAAAGCATATAAACAAAATCACTGGAGGAACTTATGGGTTACTGACTAACATGAGAGTCGCTTTTAATTACAATAAGTCCTTGTATTTCGACAAATTTTACTTCGAAGCTTCATTTTCCGTGAAAGAAAAAAGTTTCCAACACGTCGCAAACTTCGTCATTTTCTCCCAATCTTCGTCGCCGCTTCCAGCTGGCAGCCGCCACTCAGCAAACGACGCATACCAATGCTCATTTGTTGGCGGCCATCTTGCGACCACCCTGCCCTCTATCGATACAGCAGCGGTACTACAGACCCCTTCACCATTGTGTTTTTTGGGTGGCCGAGAAGCAGAGGATTTTGCAGCTCTTTGAAGAGGGGTTGACAGCCCCTGAGATACGTCACCTGACTGGGGCTCCTGACAGCACCATAAGGACACTCAGAAAAAACAAGGCAACTCTCAAAAAGCAGGTGAGTGCACGTAAAATAACAGTAAGTAAATGTGTCTGTGTTTTTTCTCCCTTAATCTTTATTTGTGCCACGGATTTTTACTGTATCAACATCCACCTAATGGAGTTAGTTTATAGAGTTAACCGGCCAAGTGTTAGTTAGAACAATTCAGGGGAAGAATATGCAGTATTGTGATGAAAAATGGTAATGTTGGTTACTGTTCTGTTGCACTACACCCCTAAGGAAGAACAAGGAACCTCTCAACAAACAGGTGAGTGCACGTAAAATAACAATAAAGTAAATGTGTGTTTTTTTCCCCCCAACCTTTATTTGTGCCACGGTTTTTTACTGTATCAATATTCACCTAATGGAGTTAGTTTTTAAAGTTAACCAATGTTAACCTACCAAGTGTTAGAACAATTCAGGGGAAGATTATACAGTATTGTAATGAAAACTGGTAACATTGGTTACTGTTATGTTGCATTATACCCCTAGGGACGAACAAGGAATCTCTCAACAAGCAGGTGAGTGCATGTAAAATAACAATAAAGCAAATGTGTCTGTGTTTTTTTTCCCTTAATCTTTATTTGTGCCACTGTTTTTTACTGTATCAGTATTCACCTAATGGAGTTAGTTTTTAGAGCGCGATCAGACACACAAGCCTAAACACAGCAGAGGTGGACAAAATGGCTGTAAGACACCACTTGACACACTACGACCTAGACTCAGGTATGGTTGACATAACAGAGGAAGAGATGAACTCTAGTGAAGAGAATGAAGGGCCAGATCACACCATACAGAAGAAGATGACCACCCAGAAATTGTCCCACAGCCTGTCCACCATAACTGACATGGCAACAACCTTCAAGATATACACCAAGACTATGCTTGAGGCTACCCAGATCCTATCTACCTTGAATGATCTGAAGTCTCAAGTGATGGCAGTCTACAACAGAAACATACTGGAGCAGAGACAAGCCAGGATCACCTGATTTTTTAATATGACACAGAATGTGGCTGCTATTATGCAAGACTTAGGCATGACAGGAGAGGACGATGAAGGAGGAGAAGTGGACAGAGAGGAAGTGGAGTTGCTGGAGCCAGAATTCGACTTCGAGGGCTTCGGCTTAGATGATAGGGCTTCCCCAGAGAGGCCCATGTCACCTAGTAACTATAGCCCATCCACCCTCAGCACACCTTCACCTGCCACTCATGCCAATGTTTACTTTATTTCTGGTAAGGATTTTTGGTTTGCAGCTCTTTATAACAGTTCTAATGTCATTCCAGGTACATGTTTATTGTGTTATGCTGTATAAGCAACTAGTACACACTCCACATTCAATTTTGGGTAAGGCCTGTTTGGTGTTACAATACTACGATAGGGTAAGGTAGCTGTCCCACTTGAAAGCCCATCTATTTTTCCCATTGATTCTCAACTTCACACTTCGACGTTTCACGTTTCGCGGCATTTTGGCGGAACATCAGAACAGCGAAAAAAGAGGACTTACTGTATATGGACGAGGAAATGTTGAGGGAGTTGATAGTGACCATGATAAGACCAAGAGTAGAGTATGCAGCTGTGGTATGGTCACCTCATTTGAAGAAGCATACTGATAAACTAGAGAGGGTTCAACGGATGGCAACGATGATGATACCACGTTTAAGGGAACTCACCTATGAGGAGAGGTTGGAAAAACTGAAGTTACCAACACTGCGTGAGAGAAGGGAAAGAGGTGACTCGATCACGATATTTAGAAATGTAAGAGAATTGGAAAGAATGGATAGAGAGGGTCTTTTTGTGTTGGATGATGGAAGAACAAGAGGTCATGGCTTCAAGTTGAGGAAAAGTAGATGTGTTAATGATCTTAAAAGGTTCAGTTTCCCGAACAGAAGCGTATATATTTAGACGAGGAGGTGGTGCAGGCAAAAAACATTCATGTGTTTAAAACTAGATTAGTTAAATGTAGATATGGAGACAGGACAACACAAGCTAAGCTCAATTCCTGTATACTACAAATAGGTAAATACACACACACACACATGCAAACACTGAAGAGGAAATAGTAAAAAATGCCAACAAAAATCATGGAAAAAGAGGAATTTTAAAAAGTATGGATAAAAAGATGCCTAAATCATGAGGAATTGGGAACACTAAGAGAGAAGAGGGAGGAAGCAAAAACAAAGAATGAAGAAAGATCACAGGAAGACAAAGAGTAAATTGTTTTACAAAGTACTGTAATTGGATTGCAGGTACAAAAGTAGCATTAAAAAAAAAAAAACATAACCAACAGGGAATAAAAAGAAGGAAGGTAGTAGACTCAAGCTATGGCAAGTATGTAAACAAGATGATTACATTGATGTATTCAAATGTAGATGGAATGGCATCTAAATTATTAGAGATGAAAGACTATACCAAAGAAAAGGAACCACATATTATTTGCCTAGCGAAACAAAATTAACCCCAAGGATATCAAACAATACCCTAAACTTAGAGGAATATAATATATAGAGAAGAGTAGAGTAATTTTAAAAAAGGAGGAGGAATCATAATATTAACAAAGTAAAATCTACAAGTCAAAGAAAGAGAACTAGATATACCCTAACAAACAGAAATGATTGCAGCAAAGATTAATACATCTGAACAGAAAGTAATTGTGGCAAATTTATAGATGCCAGCAAAAACAAACACTTGGGAAAGAGGTGAATAGAAGACCTGGCAGAGAATACAATTCAGTGTTTAAAAGCATTATTACACAGATTGGAAGAGAAATCTGAAAGAATTATATTAAGTGGAGATTTCAATACAAATATAAATTGGAATACTCTAGATGAATGAAGCCACAAAAGCTGCTGGGACCAAGATCTTAGGACCTGGATCTTGTGCAGGAGTTTTTCCAAACACAACATGTAAAGGAAAACACCAGAAGAGGACTTGATTATACATCAGTAGTAGATCTTATATTTATCATCCATCCATCAACCACTCCTATGTTGCCCCACAGAGGAGCATAGGAGCCCGGGGCTAGGCAAGTTGGTCCTGACATTTAAGATGAGAGTGAATCTAGGCAAGAAAATGATACTGACAATATAATGTATCACCCTCCATTTGGCAAAAGTGAACATGCAGTATTGAGTTGCAACTTCAAGATTGTATATGACATAATTAAGAGTAATGAGAGTTATAAAAAAGAGCCAAAACTACAAAAAGGGCAACTACCAAGACCTAAGTAATTACTTCTTAGAAATAGATTGGGAAAAGGAGCTTAGAGGACAAGATTTAAATGTTATATATAAAAAAATTTTGTGAATTTTATGAAACAGAAGTCCAAAATTACATCCCACAGCACAAAGAAACAGAAATGAAAATAAAGAAATGGTTTAATACAGAATGTAAAAAATCAAAAGAAAAAAGAGACTTGCTGTGGAATAGATAAAGAAGACACAATAATGAGAGGGCATATAACAACTATAAACAGGCAAGAAACAACTATACAAGGATAAGGAAAGAAGCTCAAAGACAGTTTGAGGAGGACATTATAAATAAAAGTAGTTATCAACTGAAGCTATTTTACAGCTACATTCAAGGAAAACCAAAGTTAAAGATAAAATACAGTTCATTACAGATGAGGGGATCATCTATACATAAGAGAAAGATATTTGTGAAGCACTAAATAAAAATTTCCAATTAGTTTTTACAGAAGAAAACAATTTTGAAAGTGATGATACGGAACATACATCCCCACACATATTACCATATATACAAATAATAGAAAAAGAAGTACAGGAAGAGTTAAGTAAATTAGACAAAGGAAAGGCAAATGGTCCTGATGAACCTTCATGTTGGGTGCTACATGCATGTGCAAGAGAGTTAAGCAGACCAATATACAGTATTTAATATTCAAGGAATCCTTAGGTCAAGGTACACTACATAATGTTTGGAAGAAGCAAACATTGTTCCCCTATTCAAGAAAGGGAATGGACAGAATCCACTCAACTACCGATCAGTATCACTCACCAGTCAGTAAGTAAGATACTAGAAAAGCTCATAAGATAAGTTTGGGTACACCATCTAGAACACAATATGATAACAGAAAGGCAGTTTGGTTTTAGCAAGGGAAAATCATGTGTTACTAATCTATGAAGTTACTATGATACAGCTGCTGAAACATTACAGAAAAGAGAAGGATGGGTGGAAGGTATCTATCTGGATTTCAAGAAAGCATTTGACAGAGTACCGCACCAAAGATTTTTACAGAAATTGTGCCATCAAGGAGGAATCCAAGGATACCTGTACTGTGGGATGCAAGATTTTCTCAGAAAAAGGGAAATGAGAACAGTACTAAGAGGTGATTACTCATCATGGATGGAAGTGACTAGCGGAGTTCCACAGGGCTTACTGCTGGTACCAATTATGTTTTTAGTGCATATAGGTGATATCGATAGTAACACTGAAAATGAAAGGTATCTAAATATGTTTGCTGATGATGCAAAAATACAAAGTTGAATTACTAACACAGACTTGCAGGGAGCTACAAGAAGAATTAAATAAACTTCATAAATGAAGCAATAAATGGCAAATAGAATTCGATGTGAACAAGAGTCATTTAATCAAGTTTGGTAAAAGTGGAAAAAACACCAGATTGGGATTATAAGTTAGTAAGTTCAACCCAACACATATCAGAAAGAGAGAAGGACCTAGGAGTGATTATAAATAACAGACTATCTCCAGCTGACAACATCAGTGAGAATGTATAAACTGCTTGCTAATATGACAACAGCATTCACATACATAAATGAAGACATGATGAGAAAGATAACATCATTCATCAGACCAACCTTGCATCAGTAGTCTGGAATCCTCATCTCAAAAAACATATAGATAAGACTGAAAAAGTACAAAGGGCTGCTACAAGATGTATATCAAGCTTAAGGGATCTAAGTTACTAAGAAAGACTAGAAAAATTGAGTCCACCAACACTACAAGAGAGAAGGAAAGGAGGAGACATGATTATGCTATATAAATGCAACTCAGGGAAAGAGAAAATAGACATAAATGAGTATATAACCTAAGGGAAAGCATCAGCAAGAGGACACTGCAAAAAACTACATAAAAAGAGAGGTGATAAAGACATAAAGAATTCAGTCTCCTACACTGGGCATCTGATCAGTGGAATGCACTACCGGACGAAATAGTGTGTGCCAAAACTATTCACAAATTTAGGGATATGTATGTAGGATAAAGGTGAATTAATACATAGGACAGTGTGAGCTTGACTCATTCCTGTTAAGATACAATTAGGCAAGAACAACTAGGTAAGCACACACACACACACTTCATCAAGATAAGGTTCACTTTTTAACCATAATGTGGTATATAAGTTCTTTTAATCACTAATTAATAACAAAGATAAATGAGAATGACCATGGTTCACTTTCTATCATAATGTGGTATATAAGTTCATTAAATCACTAATTACTAACAAAGATAAATGTAATTACTAACAAAGATAAATGTAAAAGTCCTGGTGTTGGTGGGTGTTCTGAATTATTAAAATATTCTCCCTTTATTACTCATAGACTCCTAAATGTCTCCGCAACAATTTCCCACGATATAGAGTTGTTACCCACAGATCACCTTCCTTTGATTTCCAAGGAGACTATAGTGACATGAGTGTAGGCTAGAAATCAAATTAGTTATAAATTATCTTTATTAATTTCTATTACAAACACGGTATCCTTCAAATATTATGTAATTTTTGTTCTTGCTTGCTATGAGCAAAACAGTGTTTATGAAGAGACAAGAAGTGAGCACATAACATGCAATGTGTGGGATTATATTTCCATCCATGGGGTAGGATATGTAGTGAAAGTGGAGGAATGATTCAATGCACCAAAAAATACTGAAATACAGTAGGATTTCTTTCTACCTTCCCTACAAAAGAAAAATTTCCCCTTCCCTCCTGGACCAGTCATCTTTGTCCAAGATTGCTGTCCTGTACACACAGCAGGAGCAGTTCAGGAATGGTTTAGTAGTCAAGAAAACCTGCAACTCCTAGATTAGCCGAGCAAGGGTTGTGACTGGAGCCCAATCGAAAATATCTGGGGAACCATGGTTAACACATGGGAACCAGGAAGAGAGAAAACAGCAGACCAGCAGATGGCCCACATTATGACTTAGTGGGAAATATTCCGAGGGAAGCCACGCCTCGTATGGAATGAAGTGGCCAGCATGCCCGATAGGCTTCGGGAGGTTGTGGAGAAGGAGGATGCCTGGACTCATTACTGAGTGTGATGTCTGTGTAAAATAATAAACTAAGATGTATCAACAGTGACATTATATTCCCTTAATTAATGATGCATTATGTTCTCATGCATTTTCAACTGTCAATACCACCGTGAGTAATATATTCGTGCCAGTGACATTAACCCTTCAAGGTCTGCTAAGAACCAGGGTCTATTATACTGGCAAACATCGTAGGGGTTACAAAGACAAGATACAGAAATCTAAAGTATGTTCCGTATCTGACAGTGCTATTTTGGCTACAGATAAATAATCATGTCTGCTTATAAATGCCCCCGCAATCAAAGACTAATGTAACAATTACTCATGAACAAGCAAATACGGCATACTGTGCAATAAGAGTCAGTTCTATTCTCATGGTAAACATTATAATTATCTAGGTCAAAACTTAAGGGATCATCAAGGATTCAATAACTGCAGCCTTTCTTAAGCAATATTGGACACATTTGAAAAAGCTCATTATTGTGGTAAGGTCTTATTATGCAAAACTTACAGTAGTTGTTCTTAATGCATTATCTGTTATAAAGTCAGATGCTCCTGCAATACCTTATGCTGCTTGTTTGTTAAAACTGTAATCAGCTTCTCAGATTATTACCCTGTCAAACCCATGTAACATGCTACCACTGCCAACTGTCAACATTTATCAGACTTCTAGCACTGTCGTTTAGTGACAATTCCTGTATATGTTAACCTCAACACACAGATTGTAGCAGCATTCTGAGATATAAATGGAATCACTAACTCAGTGCTGTTACTGCTACAGAGGTTGTTTTAGCTCATTCACATCATAAACCTACGTTTTTAACAAATACATTGATGCCACATCTGTATTACACTGGTGCCACATTTACTCAGTCACATCCCCCCCCCAACACCGCCATCTCCTACACTTGCGCCAGACATGTCCCGGCGACTCTTCCTCTCACCAGTAAATGATTTGGAGAAACTGAGTCGAGCTGCACAGGATTCACACTAAGGAAAAAAGAGGATTGACAACACTGACTGTACCAGCTATAAGTGTCAGCAAGAGTAAAAGCTACACCTCCAGTTCCCATCCATGATTCAGCTCCTACCATTGTGAGTACAATCAGGAGGATGATTCACTGTTCCTTGAAGATGACCCTGAAGATAATGAATATTGATTTTGAAGGATTTGCTCTGAAGGATCCTTCACCAGGTGCTGAATGATGATACACTCAGCAAGGTGGGGGGTGGGGGAGAATAAGGTGAGCCAAGTCAGTTGGAAAGGTTATGAAAGAAAATATATTTTTTTTATTACTTCTGAGATTTCTTGTGTGCAAACCTTGCTTAAATTTTACTGTGTTATGCAATAAATTATTTATGATGGCATTTGAGAAAAGTTAGGGAGCAAATGGGATATTGCAACAAGTTAGAAGGAACTGGTGGGGTGAAGCATGATGGTGGCCATGATGCTTTTCATGTATGAAAATATCTTCTTGTGTGTATTAAATATGGCCTTTATCAAGTCTAAACCTTGCTTAAATAATACTGTGTTATGCAATAAATTGTTTATAATGGTATTTGAGAAAATTTAAGGGGCAAATTGAATACTGCCCTAAGTTAGATGGAACTGGTGGTGTGAAGAAGGATGGTGGCCATGAACCTTTTCATGCATGAAATTATCTGAGCAGGGGAAAGTCCATATGTCACTTTTATAGGAGTTTTGCTTTTTTTGGAGTGCCTTGGGCCCCAATTAGTCTGTTCAAGTGAGGAATTACTGCATTAAATGTCAATACTTCAGAGGAACAAACAACAATATTGTAGATAAAATTGTAAAAAATGTTGATCACCAAATATGACAGGAAAAGCAATCAAAGCATTCACTAAATCTTACTACAGTACACTTAGCAAAAATATTCAATATACAGTATGTGGCAGCAGAAGGTTTTCATTAGATGACAAGTAAAATTCATAGTAAGGATCTGCCAAGCATGTGGATGTGCCTATACTAGGAGCTGACAGCAGCAACTGACCTGATGAGAATTGGAATGGCATGGTTGTATCCCCCAGGTCCTCACCAGGGGCGTCTAGGGTCAGAGAAGGCGTGGATATCTCAGGACTCAATGCATCACCTCTGCAATTCATTTTGTATGTCTTAATTTATGCCACAATTGTATTCTTCATAGCATCAGAACTACCATAAAATTTGTTCTGAGTATCAACATTAATTGTCTATGTGACTTTTGAAATCTCAAGTCATATCATTATACTGTAATCATAAAAGGGATAATTGCATTACCAGTACTGAAAAAATCTCAAACAAATCATCATTCTGGTACAGTACTTAAGCCCAGTTGAATCAATACCATATCAAAACATATGAGATGGCAGGATACTGTATGTATACTCTAAGCATACCAGATAACTACTGTCCAGTCATCGTACATTATCTGTGGGTGTTATGGAAGAAAAATACACTCGAAGTGAAAATCCTTGGATAATGAAAATGAATTTAAAGTATATTGGTTACAACAGCCATAATTTGATGATTATATGATTACCTAAAAGCCCTTTGTAGTGCCCAAAATATCAGAAGACATTACAATATATGCCTAATTTGTGTGGCTAATATATCATGTAAAATAAAATGCACAATTCACATGATTGAAACCAACATTATAAGGCTAACCGGCATGGTGAAAACCCAAAATTTTCCCAAAGTTCCCCCTCTGACCCTCCTTTAAAATCTGTACCCCTTCCTGATCATAGCTAACATTCAATGTAGCGCACATCCAAACTCTAGGTACATCACCGGTCATATAAAATGGTAAAGTAATACAGAGTGTGCAAAGTGGTAAATAAAAGTAAGACAGGGTAAAAAAAAAGGTAATAGAGGAGTGAAAGATAAAAATGGCAGATTGTTGGTAGAGAAGAAAGAAAAAGCGAGCAGTTGGAGAGAATAATTTAAGGAAATGTTAAACACAGAGAATGAAAGTTTAACACTAGATTAACTAGCTGGGGAACGGCTGGGAGAAGGGGGGAGATGAGAAGGGAGGAAGAGATCAGTAGGATGGAAGTAGTGGAAGCAATGAAGAAAGCCAAAATGGGAAAGTCCTCAGGAATTACTAGAATGTGTGGTGAAATGCTCAAGCATGCAGGAAAGATAGCAACAGAAAAGATATGGAAGATGTGCTGATTGACCTCGGGGGAAAGTCGCATTCCAGAGGACTTGACAGCCGGTATAATTATTCCCCTGTCCAAAGGAAAAGGAGAAAATGAAATGTGTGGTAACCAAGGGGGCATTTGTCTTCTTAGTGTAATAAGAAAAGCATATGGTAAGTGTCAGAAATTTTATACACTCTTTCTTTGACAAGTGTTAATCTTGCAACAACATATATTAATTTAAATAATCGAAATCTCTTAGGAAATCAGGGTATAGTTAATACTCTAACTCATCAGTAATTATCTCCTTATATCCTAGCTAGTCCCCCCAATTTGGCCAAATCATAAAGGTTACTTAGCTAGATAGAGTCAGAATAACAGATGACGACGGGCGTGAAGTCTCGGTCAGTTTGCCTGGGGTTTCCAAGTGTACTGGGTGGGTTATTTACAACATGCAGCTCAAATGAGCTTTTGGAACAAACTGAAAAAATGGCGAGTCTCTATTCCCTCATAGGATTCAGAGATGCCAACTATTAATTAATTACAATTAGCTAAATACAGTTGAATTACTTCATGAAATAAACAAGGTAAATCTAACTTAATTTAATCTTCGTTTTAATTAAACTAAAGCCGATATTCCCTTTATATAGGTAAATATGTATTTAATGCTTCCTTGTGAGGGTACATGTCATCCCACTGCACAGGTGCAGTTAGGTCAATGAAAAAATCCTAAGTATTTACATGTCTTTACAATACAGTATGCTTGTCCATAAGGGTTAAACACAGTAGTATTTAATTTATTAATATAAAGAATTATTAAATTGAACGTAATTTCTGGGTTATAAAACCGCTTGAATTAGTCATTAATGCTCTCCGGGTTTTCCTCTGCTTTCAACAGGGACAACTATTATAAAGTAAAGAGCGGAACCGTTCTGGGGGAAAACATTTCCCACAGTTTTGGGGCCAGGCAAAAAATGATACACCGTATCATGTAATGTGACCCTTAGCCAGGAGTTCTCTCCACAGATCTCGAGAACCCTGTGCTGCGGCCTTTCTAGGTCACGCACCTTGACCCAATTGCTCTCCACCATTCTGTCTCCGGGGTAGTCATTAACTCAAGGGGAACCAGTTTATCAATAGTTTTCATACTGATATGTCCCCTACATTTAATTTTTACAAGTCTCAGCACCCCCTCCAAATATGGATGTGTGGAGATCACCTTAGCTAATGGCTACTGAGATCTTGGTTGTTCTGTTTTTACTAAGACCACATCTCCTATGTTTATAACTGAAATGTTGCTGGCAGACTAAGCCCCATAAAATCTTTCTCTTAGGCTCAAAAGATATTCTTTGCTCCAATACCTATTCCGATGTCCAATACCCTTTTCAGACGTTGGTATCCCTCACACAGATGTTGTCCTTGTTCATTATTTTCTACTGTAGGATCACCTACTTCCTCCTGGATATCCACACAAAGCACCGGATGAAGCTTTCTGCCATACAACATATGAGCCAGTGTCAATGCCTCAATTGAAATGCTAGTATCATCCACATAGGTTAAAGGTCTATCAATAATCCTAGCCTCAATTTCAGTTATCACTGTTCTTAGCTCCTCTCTGGTGAACTTAGTAATGTGTAAGGTTTTCCTTAGGCAGTTCTTCACTATACCAATCATTCGATTTGTAAATCCATTTTGCCATGGTGCTCTTGGAGCTATGAACTGCCAGGTACAATTTTGGATTCCCAGTGCCGACTTAACCTTTAGGTCATTCATTATATTCAAAAGTAGAGGTGCTGCTCCAACAAAATTGGTTCTGTTGTCGCTTATTACTTTACTAAGACAAGACCTTCTTGCTGCAAATCTTCTAAATATGTTCAGGAATGTCTCTGAACTTAAATCTTCTGCCATTTCTAGATGGACTGCCCTTGTGTAGGTGCAAGTAAACAAACAAATATACACCTTATGGGGAGTTCCCTCACCTGTGACAGTTATAGCCCCTGTGTAATTAACTCCAGTTACTCTGAAGGGCCAACTTACATTTACCCTATCCTTTAGTAAAGCAGGTGGTCCTGGATATTCGTATGACTGTTGTTCATACTTCCTACATATAACGCAACTCTTGAGATATTTCTTTACAATCTGTCTACCCTTAGGGATCAAATACCTTTCTCGTATTTGGGCCAAAGTCTGTGGCATACCCCCATGAAGTGTTAACTCACGGGCTTCCTGAACAATTAACTGTAAAAAATAATAATTCTTAGGTAGCAATACAGGGTGACTAGTTTGGAGAGGCATGTCAGCCTTTACTATTCTGCCACGGCATTTAATTAGACCCTTTCTGTCTAAGAATAATCCTAAATCTCGTTATCAGCTTTTTACTGCTGCTAGTGCCTTGGCATAAAAGGTCAAAAATCTCTCTGTAATATTTACTTTCAAGACTTTTCAGGATGAGATGGAGGGATGGAGTGGAGATGTACATGAGAGAGGGGGGTGTGAGCTGGGAGCGGGGTAGTGAAATGGCGGGGGACAGAGCGACATGGAGGCGATTTGTTTGTGGCCACCCCGTGCGGGATTGAGGCGTCTGGCAATAGACAGATAAATAGACTTTTCAGCTGATATTCCATGGAATCAAACTCCTCAAACCCCACTTTCCAATTAAAAAATTTAACAACTAATATAGTAGTGTTAAAAAGTTGTCTTATTGATGAAAATCTACTAGTGTCAGTCACATCTGGCTCAGGTACTACAGGATCCAAGTTTACAACACTAACCTCAGCAATATTATACTTTTTCTGCTCAGGCCATTCCTTAGTAACTAACTATTTTGGACCTTTAAACCACAAGTTATCTTTGATCAGTCTCTTTACTGTCGAACCTCTCGAGAGCAGATCAGCTGGATATTGTTTGGAGGATACATGCATAAAGATAAATTTGGAAGACAGTTCTTTTATACTCCTCGCTCTATTGTGGACGAAAGGAATTTTGCTGTCTTCCTTTCCTATCCAGTAAAGACAAATCTCACTCTCAGTCCATATATAAATAACCTCAAACTGAGTATCAAGAGTAGTGGTTAAATACCCGGCCAATTTAGTTCCTATTTATCATCATCATCATCATCATCTTCGTTTTTCATCCTTCTGTTCCCATATTCAAACTGGGGTTGGACGTGCAATGGCTTTTCTTCACTGCTTCCTATCCTGGATTAAATCTTCTCCAATACCCAGTCTTTCCATATCTTGCATTACAACACTTTTCCAGGTCTTCTTAGGTCTTCCTGGCAGTCGACGTCCCACCACTTCCAGTTCCTCTGCTATTCTCACACAGCTCCCTTCCTCACTCCTCTTCACTTGACCAAACCATCTAAGCCGCTTCTGCCTCAAGATGATATCGAGATCCTTCACCCCGCATCTTCTGGCTACCTCCGCACTCAAAACTCTGTCCTCCCATCTCACTCCCGCCATGTATCTTAACATTCTACGATCAGTACTCCTCAGAATATTCATCAGTCTATCCGTCAAAGCCCATGTTTCAGCACCATATATCAATACTGGTCTAATGCATGCCTCATATATTTTACTTCTGTCTCAGTGGTATGTGTTTGTTGACCAGTAGGCTAGCTATTTCCTTCCACTTTAACCATGCTGACGCCACTCTTGTTCTGACTGATCTCTCCACCCCTACTTCGCAGTCCAATATATCTCCTAGATAGCAGAACTGCTGCACTTCCTGTAGTGTGCCCCCATTCATCTCTAGTGCATCCTCTGCTTCATCTCCCTCTGCCTCTCTTCTTATGCAGGCTGGGAAGCGGAAATTTTGCACTCCTCTCAAATTCTGCAGACCTGAACACCTTCTATGGCACCACTTATACACTCTTTGCACAACAGAGTTCACTACTACTCCTCTGCCACAGAATTCACATGGCCATTTTCCTGACTGAATTCTTTCTACTGGTTCCTTGCCTGTCACCATTACCTTTGTCTTATCCATATTTATTTTCATTCTCCTCTTCTCCATTCCATTTTTCCATCTATTAAGCATTCCACCACTTCTTCCTTAGTCTCCGCTGTGAGCACTAGGTAATCAGCATACAGCAATTCCCATGGGCACTTCCCCCCTACCTTCCCGCGTTGCCTCCTCCATTACTATGTTAAACAGCAATGGACTGAGCGCTGACCCTTGATGTACCCCAACTCCTATTCCAAAATTTCCTGATGTTCCTGCTATTGTCTTGACTTTTGATCTTGTATCAATATAGAGAGACATGACAGCTGCAATGAGTCTCTCAGGCACATTCTGTCTTCTCAAGGCCCACTCTATAACTCTCCTTGGTAATCTATCAAAAGCTTTTCCCAAGTCCACAAACACATGGTACAAGTAATTTCTCCTCTGTTGAAACTTTTCCAGCAACTGTCTCATGATGAATATTGCATCTATTGTGGATTTACCTAAGCAAAATCCAAACTGTCGGTTATCTATCTTCACTATCTGCTTCAGCCTTCCTTCTAGCACCTTTTCGAATATCTTCATTCCATGCTCCAACAGTCTGACTCCTCGTTACTTTCCACAAAGAAGGACATCTCCTTTGCCTTTGTAAATTGGCGTTGTCCAGCTATCTCTCCGGTCTTCAGGTGGCTGTCCTCCTACTAAGATGTTATTAAAAATTCTTGTCAATTCTTTTACACCAGTACTTCCAGCCTTTTTATCAGGTCAGCTGTTATACCTGTTAGGCCTGGAGCTTTCCCAGACTTCATTTCCTTTAAGACTATCTCCACTTCAGCTTCTGTTATCAGTGCAACTGGCCCTTCAACTTTTCCCATCTCTTCTATCTCATAATTATTTTCTTCATTTAACAGTTCCTCAAAGTACCTCTTCCACCTTCCCAGTATTCCTGCCTCATCAGTTTTTATTTCCCCATTTTCATCCTTTACAAATTTAGCTCCCACCACGACTTTCCTCTCCTTCCTCATCTGTCCTGCAATTTTAAACATTTTTGTCTGTCCTTGTGCACTCTCCAGATCTCTACTCCAACTTTCCCATGCCACCCTTTTTGCTTTGGCCACTTCTCTCTTTGCCTGTCTTTTCTTTTCATCATATTCTCTTCAGTCTTTTTCCCTTCTAGTTCTCTGCCATACTTTAAATGCTCTTTTCTTCTCACTTGTTGCCTGCTTCACCTCCTCATACCACCACCACACCTCTCTTTCTTTTCTCCTGTGACCTGTTGTTTCTCCACAGACTTCCCTCGCAGCCTCTGTTATATTATCCCTGAAGTGTTTCCGATCGCCTCTCTGACTCTCATTTCTTCTCTTAAAACTCTCTTCAAATTGCAGTCTTACCTCCTCATCCTTCAACTTCCACTCCCTTACTCTTTTAACACCCTTCCTCTTCTTTCTTCCTTTCATATTTTCCACTCTCAAATCCATAGCTAATAGTCTATGTTGTGGTAGACATGCTTCACCTGGTATAACTTTACAGACTTTCACTTTAATATCTTGTTCCTTTCTCATCAGCATTAAATCAGTTTGAGTTTCTACACCTCCACTTTTGTAAGTTATCAACTTCTCTCTTTCCTTTTTGAACACTGTGTTTATAATATTCAAATCCTTACCCTGGCAGAACTCCAGTATCCTCTCTCCCTCTCTATTTCTCTCTCCAAAGCCGAAGACTCCCATAACTTACTCATATCCTCTCAGATCAGTACCAATGTGTCCATTCAAGTCTCCAGCAATGATCATTACCTCAAAGTCGGGTACTTGTGCTACATCATCAAGTTTTCCCCAGAATGCCTCTTTTTCGTCATCAGGTCTACCAATCTGTGGGGCATATGTACAAAAAATATGCCAGACCTTTGCCGCCACTACAATATTAACCTTCATCAACCTTGGAGACATGCCAATTCCATTTGAGGTAGGGTTCTTCCTTTAATTGGTGCAACTCTGGCTTTAGACATAATAATCTTACTATAATATCCTGTTGCATAATAAGCTACTGCTCCATATGCCTTTTGAGAAGCATCACAAAATATATGTAAATGTGACTTGTCATTACTGTTTATCTTCCTGGGAATCCATATGCTTGATGTTTTTCTCAAATTCCTTTCTAATCAGTTCCCATTGTTCAGCATACACTTCACCTAATTCAGTGTCCTAGTCTAACTTTTCTTGCCAAGCCTCTAGCACTAAACATCCCCTAATAACTATAGGACTGACCAATCCTAATGGGTCAAATAACATGGAGACCTGACTTAACAGAGACCGCTTGGTGAGAGTGAGATCAGAGAACTTAATTGGTTTTAAACTTATTTCATCAGCTCTTGTATCCCAGTTAACCCCGGATAGGAAGTCCTCATATTTTGCTCCGTTAAAGGAAGACCTGTATCCATTTGGAATCACTGTAGGAAATATTTGAAAAATATGCAAACATGTTTCATTATTACAAGAGGGTACTGTACAACAAATATAAGAAATCGGGAGCTTGTATGTGTAAACAGTAGGATAAATGAACTAAATTAAATGCTCATATGGGTCCCTTGAAAAAATTTATCAAAAAAAAAAAAAAATGTACTTTTCTTATTCAGGTAATGAGATGGAAATATATGAAACTGAGCAAAATAACTTATAATACAGGAACTTGCGGGTGTAGACACTCATACAGCTTGCCAGTGACCACTGGGAGCCACAGAAAACTGCTTACCTGGAATAATAAAAACCCGAGATATTTTACCTCCGTTTTCAGCTATATTAATATATTATTGTGATTATACTGTTGTGATTGCAGCCTGAATATACAGTAATCCCTCCAATATCCGATGTAATAGAGGCAAAGGCATGTCCGAATATTGGTTTTGTCCGGATATTGGTCCTGAAGCTCCAGCACTGGTTTTCATGACCCTCACCTAACCTAACCTAAATCAGAAAACTACCTTCCTACCTCCCTACTGGACATGTATAGCACTGATTTAGGTCCCTTTTCACATAAATAATGCACATATAGCATGAATTTATTGAATTTTAACCAAAAAGTCATAGGAGCTCAGAACTTGTCAGCATAGTATAAGTAAGTATCGGACATGGAAATCATCTTTTCTCACATTTTATGCACTAAATTATTGGATACAAAGCATCAAATACAGTAAATTTTGTAAATTGCTACCAGAAAAATGGTTAGGTTAGGTTAGGTTAGGTTATGACTGGACATGAAATTCACTGCTTCCACCTTTTTCCTAGCTAGTGCACTTAATAACCATGCATAAAAAAATTAAATTAAAAGCAGGAAACTATGATTAACACAATGTTGGGTTAGGTTAGGTTAGGACCGGACATGAAATTCACTGCTTCCAGCTTTTTCCTACCTGTTTTAGTTAAGAACCATGAATGGAAAAATTAAATTGCAAGCAGGAAATTATGATTAACATTTAGGGTAATTTTTTAACATATGTACAGCATGATGAAAACAGGGTAGGCATGAAAATCTTTATGGTAATCATAGGTTAGGTTAGGTTAGGA
>JAGKTI010011234.1:0-26865 GCA_018397915.1 Birgus latro
AGGTTAGATGAGTTAGTAGAGGTGACAGCTGGAAACCGTTCCTATGTAACCCTTGACGTAAAAGATGCATATTACCAGGTGGCATTAGATGACGAAAGTCGAGTTGTTACCAGTTTCAGTGATGGAATTTCAATGTACTGCGTCAAGAGACTCCCTTTTGGGTTGAGTTGTAGTCCAGCAATATTTACCCGTCACCTAGGATCTGTTCTGGCCTTTCTTATGAAGGAAGGCTGGATAAAGAATAATCTGGATGATATCATTCTATGGGCACCCACCTTTGATGAGCTCCTTAACAGACTATCAACTCTGTTTAAAAATCTCACTAAAAAATGGACTCAAGAGGAATGTCTTTAAATGTCAGTTTGCCCACAAACAAGTAAAGTTCTTAGGACACTTAGAATCAGAAGAGGGCTGTAAGCCAGACCCTGAGATTGTTGAAGCAGTGGTTGCCATGAATCCTCCTAAAAATGTTAAAGATGTGAGGCGATTCTTGGGTATGGTTGGATTTTATAGAAAACATATCCCTCCCTTTACTTAAATTGCTGTCCCATTAACTGAAATAACTATGAAATATGCTCAATTTCAATGGTTCCCGTCATGTGAGGAAGCCTTTCAACACCTTAAATAAAGGATGATCAGTGCTACTGTATTAGTACAGGCTAATAAGAATAATAAATTTATCCTGCAGTCTGATTCTAGTAACACTCATGTGGGAGCCGCACTTATGCAGACGCAGTAAGATGGGTCACTGAAACCAATGGGTTACTTTCTAGGAAAATGAAGCCCGTAGAAGAACGTTACTCCGCCACTGAAAGAGAAGCTCTCGCCATAATCTTAGCTTGCAGGAATTTCCACCATTATTTGTGGGGTAGTCGTTTCACCATTAAAACTGATCACCAGCATCTAGTAACTGTATTCAAAAAGAAAACGAAGTCACCTAGAATGAACAGGTGGATGTTGGAAATGCGCAAGTACAGGTTTGACACTGACTACAAGATGGGTAGGAAGAACTTGGTCGCAGACCAGTTAAGTAGACCAGTGAGAGTACCAAAATGGGAGCCAGATGAGAGATGGCTAGGAAAGACTCGGGAAGATATGACAGAGGCCCAATGTAAAGAAGCTAGGTGGAAGGATATGATAGATTACCTTGAAGGTTGTGCAGTCTCCAAACTTCGCTATCCTCGTGCCACCATAAATCAGTTTGCTGTAGAACAATGAATTTTGTATTTGCTAGTATATACCTAAGAAGGATGACAGCTTACATTACTTACTAGTAGTCCCACAGGAGTTAAAGATGGCTGCTTTGAGTTTAGTACATGATCAAGAGTCAGGACACTTAGGCAGGAAAAAATCTATTGATGAGGCTGAAAGAATGTTCTATTGGCCAAACCCTAGAGTAGAGATGAGTACCTATGTGTTAGAATGTAAAAGCTGGCAGCAATTTAAGGGTACCTTTGGGCTACAACACAATGGCAGGAGTTGCCCCCTGTGCACAAGCCCCTTTGACCAGATCAGTATTGATCTCATTGATATGTGTGTTGGAACCCAAGGGTACCATTACGTGCTGACAGTTCTAGACCAGGTTTGTCAAATTTTACAAACTCAGGAGTAAAACTAAGGGTGAGGTGTGTGCTAACTTCTCAGAGTACCTGTGTGGCTATCAAGTCCCAACACTTCTTCTAGTGGATAATGGAGGAGAGTTTACCTCGCAACAGTTCAAAGACCTTTGCTTCTCCTATAACATCAATATAGGCTATGTGACTCCGTATCATCCCCGTGGGAATGGACAATCAGAGAGATTTCACAGGACCATGAAAAGTGTACTGGCAAACCTGTGTAAAGATCATCCCCTGTGATGGTCCAAATTCTTGAATGAATGTCAACCTGTTCTGAACGGTGCTGTGCTTACGTCAATTGGCGAACAACCCCATTGTCACGAATTTTCTACATCGCGAAATTTTGTATTGTAAATCGTGACATCGAGTGATTTTGCGGGAGCGACGAATAGATCTGAAGTCCGTGAGAATTAGCCATTCTCTCAACCATCCACTTGTGTACTTGTATTTGCATCAGATTTTCAAAACTTTCGTCATTCTTTCGCGAGTGATTGTCTTTATGTACAGACAATGCATTCCTCTGAGTGATAATTTCTGAATTATCACTTCTGCCTCCCTGGCCATTACTTCGCCACGCCTCTTTCACACGTCCCTTACATCGGACATTCAAAAACACAGTCAGTCGTAAAAGTGATAGTTTCGGAGTGTGGTGCGCTGCGTGTAAGCTCGAGTGGGTCTCTTTTCTGAGCGATGTCAGGTCTCAGTTGTTTCAGCGTGAATTCCCGAAGCTCCCACCAGCCTGGTGACCGACTGTATTAGTGACGGTCTCATCCATACTGATTAGTATTTTCTTTTGTTTTTCCTAGGCTTAAGGTTTTGGTTATTTAGCTATTTGTCTGAGTGTTTGAGTGAGTGCATTTCCCTTTCTTTGATTTGAGTTGGTTCATATAACGTAAATTTATTTTCTTGTATTCAATAAATTTACAGTTTGTTTTCATGAGCTTTGTTAAATGTAACAGTCGTGTTTGATTTCCCCATATATTTAGTACACTTTTGCTACTCCACGTTAGCACAACTCCTTATATTAATCACGACTGGTACTTAGGCCAGCTTTTGGGATTAATTCTTAAATCCGTTGTGCTAGCTAGGAGTTTGGCTCAGCCAAGATCCTGTTTATTATTATTATCATTATTATTTTTTCAATGTTAAGGGGAGAAACTAACTTTGTCAGAGGCCAACAATACAATAATACAGCCTACTTGAGCGTTTAGTCTCTGCTGTGTACTGTTGAGAAAGTCTATAAATTCTCGACTCCAGAGAATTGGCGAAGTAAGCCAGCATAAAAGTGAAATTGCTACTTGATTTCACGAGTCGATTCTCTCGTGGTAATCGACTCGATAGTTGTTTCTAACACACACAGCTACACATTGTATACTTAATTATACATATTTCATTTTCCCCCTGACATCTGGCGACCTCGCCAGGATATAAACTCCTAGCTTGAAATTATTACTGAATCACTCACTCACTCTTACTTAGGTAGACTGCTGCACACCAGCCAGCATATCAGTCTCACTTTAGTCACTCAGTCTCAATCTGAGCATGATGGAATCCAGTACATACGTGCAAGAAGCCAAGGATATGGGGCTTACTAACCCCCAGGAAATTCGAGATTATGTCCTGTCGCGCTGCAATTACGAGCAGCAACACGAGAATGCCGCCCGTGAAGAGCTGGAAATTCAGCGCGAAAATGAGAAAGAACAATGAGGGCACGAGGAACTTCAGATGGAGCGCGAGGAACGTGAGAGGGAGCGCGAATACGAGGAAAGTGAGAGGGAGCACGAATACGAGGAACGTCAGAAAGAGCGCGAGGCACGTGAAGAACACGAGCGTGCCGAGCGCAAGGAATGAGAGAGAGAACATAAACACGAGCTTGCAGTGCTGAAGCTGAAACGAGACTCCTTTGCTTCAGGCACATCGGGTGCAGCTAACCCAAGCTCTGCTAGCGCTTTCTCAGCACCTGTTCAAGCAACTCCACGTCTCAAGCTTCCTTCTTACAAGGAAGGCGAGCGAATCGAGCCATTCATAGCTCGTTTCGAAGACATGGCACGGCTGTACGATCTGGATGAGGCAGCTAAGCGGCTTCAGTTCCTTAGCATGTTTGAGGGCCCAGCCCTCGACATTCTCCACAGAATTCACGGAGATAATCTCACGGACGAGATGATGAAGACCACACTCATCAAAGCATACGGTCTTACCGTTGATCATGCTAGGAATCAGTTCATGAAGGCACGTCTCCAGGTAAAGGAGACCGTCTCACAGCATACTTAGGCGAGTGGATGGAGAAGGACAAGACTCCCAGCACGCGAGAGGGAATAATCGACCTTGTGCCGCGCACACAGCTGGAAAAGTCATGGCCTGCAGAGCTTATGGCCCAGCTCAAGATGCGCAAAGTGAAGGATGCAAACCAAATCGTGGAAAAGACTGATGCTTTCTTTACTGCGTACGTGTACCAAACTCGTAGGGAACAGCCATGGAATAAGGAAGATACTGCTAAGTCTGGTAAGCAATTGCAGACTGAACCCCAGCATCAAGGCCGTTCTCAGAATAATGGCCAAGGTCCAAACAAACCGCAGAAGGACCAGGGGCAGAATAAACAGAAACCTGACTGGAAGAGGTACAAGTTCCCTAACCAGCAACAGAACCCTAAGCAGCAGCAGTATTAGCCATGCAATCGACAACCGGGACAAACCATTTCGACACCAGCCCCAGTGTATTGGAGGCAGGAGGAAAACGCAGCCTTCATTCCCCAACAGGCACATGATGGTGCCGTCCCCACCAGCACAGGTCCTCCTTCACAGTTCTCTATCCCCCTCAGATGGTGAACTCTCCTCCACAGGCCGTCAACGCTCCAGCTCCCCAGATGGTGAGTACAACTCTTCGTGCACCTAGTTCAGGTACGACTCCTCGCACACCTAGTTCGGGTACGACCCCTAAGGCATATAGTCCTGTCACGTTTGAAGACTTGAGTGCCATGCAGCCTTATCAATGGCTGGCTGCTTCCTCCACAGGCCCTCCCACAGGTAACAGTGCCTTCCTTGTTCAGCCAGGGTTTGTGGGAGGTGTTTCTGTAAATGTTCTGAGACACAATGGTTCCTCAAGTTGCACTGTCAGGCAGAGTCTTGTTTGTCCTGAAGGATATACAGGCAGACAGATCCAAGTTCAGCTTATTGAGAGATCAGTGAAATTGTTTCCTGAGGCACATATCCAGGTAGCATCTCCCTTTTACACAGGTTCAGCAGTTGTAGTTTTCATGCAAGAACCTATGTTTGACCTCATTATAGGTAACATACCAGGTGCCAAGTATAGTTGCACCGTAGATGTCACTACTCAGACTTCGGCTGCAATAACACGAGCCATCGCAAAGGCTCCAAATCGTGTCGCCCCGGTGGCCATTGCATTGCCGCAAGATCTGATTGGTAGTCAAGATGTCCAAGAACAACAGTCTGACCCAACACTTGCTGTTGTGCGGAAGAAACAAAAGGGTAAAGTGA
The DNA here is from genome assembly GCA_018397915.1 of Birgus latro. Lineage (NCBI taxonomy): Eukaryota > Metazoa > Arthropoda > Malacostraca > Decapoda > Coenobitidae > Birgus > Birgus latro. The sequence continues at coordinate 5,111 of JAGKTI010011234.1, forward strand.
CCAAGTATTCACGGGGTGGACAAGACAGGTTCCTTTGCAAACAAGGCCAGCTCTACCGTGAGTCACGAACACTTGAGGGCGAGGTTTGACTGCAGTTTGTCGTTTCCGCGAACTACCGCCAAGCAGTGTTAGAATGGGGTCACTGTTCAGCGTCAGGAGATCATATGGGTAAAAAGAAAACCCAAGGCCATATCCGTGCTGACTTTTTCTGGCCGGGAAAGGGACAGGAAATAGACAGTTTTGTGCACTCCTGTAATGTGTGTCGACGTACCACCATTCAGGAAAGTTTCCTTCCTGTGCCGTTTGAATCCACTCCCATAATCTCTGAGTCGTGTGAGAGAGAGGGCAGTGGTATTGTGGGTGCAGACCTAACGTCTCACTCGTTGGCCCCACAGGACATACAGTAATATGTCTAGGGTCTATACATACATATGTATCGTAGCTCATAAGCGCACAGTCACGGCGATCCCAACCATGGACACCGATGACTAATGGGCAGTCGCGGCGATCCCAACCGCACACACCGACGACGAGCCCTCATTAGTCGTAAGCGTAGGGCTTGTACATATTGTATGTACCGTAGGTTAAGGGGGAAGTTCGAGAAGCTCGAGACCCCTGCAGACGCAATCTGAGGCTGTGTTTGAATTACCTTGTGGTGTGTCTCGAGCTGTGGGCCTCTCTGAGGATTCCCGGAGAATACACAAAATCCACATGAGTGTTCACACCCACGCAGGGTGCTAAAATGTGACCTGCCCAAGTTTGCATAGGGATTCTAGACTTAACTTTATTAGTTATAATTGCGTAGTCATGGCGATCCCAGCCGAGGACATCGATGACGAACAGGCAGTCGTGGCGATCCCAACCACGGACACTGATGATGAGCCCTTTCTAGAAATAAGTGTAGTTATAAGTGAGCAGTCACGGCGATCCCAACCGAGGACACTGATGACGAGCACTTTGTAATAGTAAGTATGGCTATAAGTGTGCAGTCACGGCAATCCCAACCGAGGACACTAATGACAAACGGGCAGTCGAGGCGATCCCAACTGAGGACACCGACAACGAGCCCTTTATTAGCCGTAAGTATAGGTTAAAAAGGGCAACTATTAAGGAAATAATGGCGACCTCTTATGTACGAAACATGCTGTCAATTGACTTTCAGCTAAAGTGTAGTTTCTGTTGTGTATGGATTGACTGCTGTGTGGATGTAATTGTAATTTAATACAAATTGTCACATTGACACTATTGATGCTCCACCTTGACTCATTCCACAGGTACAGTTGGTGGGTGAAGCAGATGTCCAGGTCCATTGATTGTCTCTGCTGCACACTGCCACCTCTTCTCCTCTGCCCTCGTCGCCTTTATTATTGCATTAATTTGTATTATTGCTTTACATGTAGGTACAGTTACACAACAACTGTTACACCTACACTGTGTATCACATACATCACGCTACATAACAGTTAGTTGTCAATGTAAATGTAGCAAACTTTCGCTCAGTTTGACCTGAGTACAGGATTTTTCACCGTCGTCTCAGAGTTTTTCCCTCAAGCTTGCTTCTCTTAAGGTAAATACGAGGTTTTTACGCTCATAGGTGACAGTGCTTTTCTCCTGTAACAGGATAGTACACACACCACAGTGTGAATCTTGTGTGACTGAGCTAGGGTGTATGTATATATAATGTTAAATTTTTCCAGGGAAAAATTTGATTTTCCAGGGGCGTAACGTCACGAATTTTCGACATTGCGAAATTATGTATTATAAATCGTGACATCGAGTGACTTTGCGGGAGCGATGAATAGTTCTGAAGTCCGTGAGAATTAGCCATTCTCTCAACCGTCCACTCTTGTACTTGTATTTGCATCAGATTTTGAAAACTTTCGTCATTCTTTCGCGAGTGATCGTGACATTGAGTGATTTTGTGCGAGCGTGGAATAGTTCTGATGTCCGTGAGAATTAGCCATTCTCTCAACCGTCCACTTGCGTACTTGAATTTGCATCAGATTTTCAAAACTTTCGTCATTCTTTCGCGAGTGATTGTCTTTATGTACAGACAATGCATTCCTCTGAGCGATAATTTCTGAATTATCACTTCTGCCTCCCTGGCCATTACTTCGCCGTGCCTCTTTCACACATCCCTTACGTCGGACATTCAAAAACACAGTCAGTCATCAAAGCAATAGCCAAAAATCTCGAAGTGTGGTGCGCTGTGCGTATGCTTGAGCGGGTCTCTTTTCTTAGCGATTTCAGGTCTCAGCTGTTTCAGCGTGAATTCCCGAAGCTCCCACCAGCCTGGTGATCGACTGTATTAACGACGGTCTCATCCATACTGATTAGTATTTTCTTTTGTTTTTCCTAGGCTTAAGGTTTTGGTTATTTAGCTATTTGTCTGAGTGTTTGAGTGAGTGCATTTCCCTTTCTTTGATTTGAATTGATTCATGTAACGTAAATTTATTGTATTCAATAAATTTACAGTTCGTTTTCTAGAGCTTTGTTAAATGTAACAGTCATGTTTGATTTCCCCACATACTGTATTTAGTACACTTTTGCTACCCCACGTTAGCACAACTCCTTATATTAATCACGACTGGTACTTAGGCCAGCTTTTGGGATTAATTCTTAAATCCGTTGTGCTAGCTAGGAGTTTGGCTCAGCCAAGATCCTGTTTATTATTATTATCATTATTATTTTTTTAATGTTAAGGGGAGAAACTAACTTTCTCAGAGGCCAACAGTACAATAATACAGCCTACTTGAGCGTTACTGTTGAGAAAGTCTATAAATTCTCGACTCCAGAGAATTGGCGAAGTAAGCCAGCATAAAAGTGAAATCGCTACTTGATTTCACGAGTCAATTTTCTCGTGGTAATCGACTCGATAGTTGTTCCTAGCACACATAACTATACATTGTATACATTGCTATACATATTTCATTTTCCCCCTGACACCTATTTTGCTTTTCCCTCAAGGTACGCCCCTACACAGGTAGTGTCAACTTACCAGTGATAGAGAATGATGAACGTCAGGAAGCGGTGGCAGTGGCTCGTGATCTTATACAAGTACAACAATCCTCTTTGAAGAAGGCTTGCAAGTTCCGTGAAGTAGCCAACTGCAAAGGGAAGAACCAAGTGGTAGAGTGTGGAGACTTAGTATGGGTGAAAAATGAAAGCCCTGATCCTGGTACGAGCCAGAAGCTGAATGAGAAATGGGTGGGACATAAAGTGATAGAAGTGGTATGTGATGGTGGTGCTTATCGCTTGAAAAACACATTTGACGACATCGTAGTGCAGAGAGCAGCTGAGAAAGCGAAACCTTCAATAGGCATGGAACAGTGGCTGACTGAGCCATCAGTTGTGGTGTAAGACGATGAAGATTGTCAGCTTGAGACCTCGCCACCCAGAACCCGCAGACCAGACAGTAGATATATTGATGACTGTTAATTATATATTGTACAGTAGCTCCCAAAAGTATCGTTAAAGTGTGGTGCGAAGAATGGCAAAATGAACAGAATGAAACATTATTCCCGGCCACTTGCCGTCTCGGTTAGGTTGGTACACATGGTTAGCCATCGTAGGTGGTACTGCTAATAAGCAAATCAACGCCACTGTGTGACTGCAAACATCCATCAACTTGTAAATGGTAACAGTTCAGTAATATTTATACCTCTGTGTTAAACAATATAACCCATTACACACATTATGTTGTGATAAATGCATCTTGGGAAACATAGTAACTGCAGCGGGCAGAGTTGCCATGTTCGAATATAAAGTGACTGCGATGGACTGAGTTGTCATGTTCGAATATAAGTGAAGTAATGAATTCTCCGAGCTAGACCTATATTAGATAGGGTGATGAGTGCGCTAACTTTCAGCTGAGTAGCTACCCGGGTGGGGAGCAAAACCACTACCTCACGGTCCTGAGCTACGCACGCCACTACTGAGTCACCCAGCCCCCCTTGAATATAAGGGGAACTCAGACTATTAAAAAGCATGAGAAAAATACCCATCACAATTCTTTCGTTATCACAACTACAAATAGATTACCAATGCAGATGTTAATAATAGCCTATAGGGTCTGCATGTCGAACAATTTTAACCACATCATTATTTATACATACTACCCGTATGTAGCGATATCTCGGTTTCGGAAGGTATTGTGGTGTGGAGTTTCGTTACGTGAATGGCACAGCTTCATAGTAGGTGTCGTGGTTACAAAGTTCTGGATGCAGGCGGTGGATACACTGGTTATTAGATGAATAAAAGGAGCCCCCCCAAAGTGTGTTTAACCCTATATTACATATATATTACATATATAATGTCCAATATAACAATGAATCTCGCATGTCACCTCCACAATACGCTGGTGCATCAGTGACAAGTGGGTTTATACGCTGCTCTGGAGATTAGTTACAGATAAGTTCGTTTACTGTCTTTATATTTCGTTTACCTCTACCTGCCTCTCTAATATTTTTGTGCTTTCACATTATACTGGGTGTCATCTGTCTTCCAGTCATAATCACATATAATACTGTATATAAACACTTTCTCAAAATATATCAATTCTGGGAAAGCATGTATAATATTTATCTAGTGATGATAGCCTTGTGCTGACACTCGTGAAAGCATTACAGATGAACCATTGAAAGAGTAACAGTGCCTATGTTAAAACTAACTAGTCTCTACTACGTCATCATAACATCAAATATACCTACTGTATAAATGGCAAAGTGGTTAATATTACATTAGAAAGAAAACAGTATATACAGGTGTATGGCAACCACCCACCAGCATGCAAGGCTACCAATTTTGTTGCCACTTCACGCAACACGTGTCAGATACATCGTCCATTGTGTTAGAATGTATAGCACTTTATTTTAACGATACTTTTGGGAGCTACTGTACCACTCTCTGGTCCCGTAAGTTCTAACTGTCAAACCCGAGTCTTTGGTGTTACTTTACGATATGACGTCCTGAGTTGGGGCAGTACAGGTGATCTCTGTATGAGAAAGTATCGGAGCACATGAGGACATGTTTCATAGCTCTAAGGAAACTCAAGGAAGACTGTGTATGAGTTTGTATGGACGAAGAGAATGTGTTACAAGTTAAGAAAAATATCGAAGTAATTTTATTTCATTTTTTTTTTTTACGTCTTTTCTCGGCTTTTTTTTTCTTTTTGTATTTTTCTTCAGTATTCAAACCTCACAAGTGCTACATATAGCAAGCAGCAATCTCAGCAGCTTATGATATCAGCTTAACAAAGTCTCGAATTTGTTATGTTGAACTGCTCCTTAACCCGCCGAGTCCCATCGACGTACGGTGTACGTCGCAACTTTTTTCCTTTTTCCGCGGACAGACCCAACGACGTACACAGTACGTCACGTAATTGCAAGGCCTGTTGTGTGCACATTTTTCAACATTCGCAGGTGATTTATGGTACATAGGCGTGGGAGACCTTCCTCTAGCAGCCGCCAGGTGGGGACACTACGGGACCGCGCATGACCCGCGCTCACATGCTACTCGGCCACTCACCTGGCAGCAGTGACCTAGGACAGACATGGTGCGGCGTGGTCTCTCTGATGATGAAATTCAGGACGTTCTGTACACTTATCCTCCGGATTTCACTGGGGATAGTGACTCGCCCTTGGACGATGATGTCCGTGACGTGGATTATGTGTTCCCTGGCAAGGAAACGAGCAGCAGTGACGAGGAGATTTGACAAACCTGGTCCAGAACTGTCAGCACGTAATGGTACCCTTGGGTTCCAACACACATATCAGTGAGATCAATACTGATCCGGTCAAAGGGGCTTGTGCACAGGGGGCAACTCCTGCCATTGTGTTGTAGCCCAAAGGTACCCTTAAATTGCTGCCAGCTTTTACATTCTAACACATAGGTACTCATCTCTACTCTAGGGTTTGGCCAGTAGAACATTCTTTCAGCCTCGTCATTAGATTTTTTTCCTGCCTAAGTGTCCTGACTCTTGATCATGTACTAAACTCAAAGCAGCCTTCTTTAACTCCTGTGGGACTACTAGTAACTAATGGAGGCTGTCATCCTTCTTAGGTATCTACTAGCAAATACAAAATTCCTTGTTCTACAGCAAACTGATTTAGGGTGGCACGAGGATAGAGAAGTTTGGAGACTGCACCACCATCGAGGTAATCTATCATATCCTTCCACCTAGCCTCTGTCATCTCTTCCCGAGTCTTTCCTAGCCATCTCTCATCTGGCTCCCATTTTATTACTCTCACTGGTCTACTTAACTGGTCTGCGACCACGTTCTTCCTACCCATCTTGTAGTCAGTGTCAAACCTGTACTTGCGCATTTCCAACATCCACCTGTTCATTCTAGGTGACTTCATTTTCTTTTTGAATACAGTTACTAGATGCTGGTGATCAGTCTTAATGGTGAAACGACTACCCCACAAATAATGGTGGAAATTCCTGCAGGCTAAGATTATGGTGAGAGCTTCTCTTTCAGTGGCGGAGTAACGTGCTTCTACGGGCTTCATTTTCTGAGAAAGTAACCCATTGGTTTCAGTGACCCATCTGACTGTGTCTGCGTAAGTGTGGCTCCCACATAAGTGTTGCTAGAATCACACTACAGGATAAATTTATTATTACTATTAGCTTGTACTAATACAGGAGCACTGATCCGTCTTTGCCTAAGAAGTTGAAAGGCCTCCTCACATGACGGGGACCATTGAAACTGAGCATGTTTCATATTCAGGTGAGTTAATGGGACAGCAATTTAAGCAAAGGGGAGTATACATTTTCTATAAAATCCAACCATACCCAACAATTGCCTCACATCTTTAACATTTTTAGGAGGCTTCAACATTCTCAAGGTCTGGCTTACAGCCCTCTTCTGATACTAAGTGTCCTAAGAACTTTACTTGTTTGTGGGCAAACTGACATTTAGAGACACTCAGCTTGAGTCCATTTTTAATGAGAAGTTTAAATAGAGATAGTCTATTAAGGAGCTAATCAAAGGTTGGTGCCCATAAAATGACTGTCAAAAATTCTTTGACTATCTTAATTCTACGATGGATCACATTCTATCCATTTCTCCTTTCTCTGAAATCTCCATTCTAGGAGATTTCAATGTTCACCACCACCTTTGGCTCTCCTCTCCTTTCACTGATCCACCTGGTGAACAAGCCTACATCTTTTCTATCCTTAATGACCTAGAGCAGCTTGAACAGCACCCTACCCGTATCCCTTACCGCCTTGGAGAGAGTTCCAACATACTTGACCTTTTCCTAACAACTAATCCTTCTGCTTACACGGTTAATCTTTTCTCTTCGTTGGGCTCCTCCGATCATAACCTTATTACCTTAACCTGTCATATTGCTCCAGTACAGCCTGTGGGCCCTCCAAAGAAACGCCCCCTGTGGCACTTTGGAGCTGCAGATTGGGAGGCCCTCAGGCAGTACTTCTTTGATTTTCCTTGGAATGATTATTGCTTCCATGGCCGGGAGCCGTCTGAGTGTGCCCTGCCCATTACGGAAGTTATTCTCTCGGGCATGGAAGCGTTCATTCCTTTCATATCCTCTGACTAATGCAAGAAAGCCTTAGTTTAATCATGCTTGTTCTAATGCTGTCCGCAACAAAGAGAGGGCCTTTAAAAGGTACCGGAGCCAACCCACCCCTGAATCACATTTTTTTTATATTTCTGCCCGGAATCGTGCTAAGTCTGTTCTTCGCTCTGCTAAAAATAATTTCATCCGTGCTAAATGTTCCCAACTCTCCAACTAGAATTCTTCTCGCTTCTTTTGGCACCCTTCCCAAAAACCTTTCTAACAACTTTACCTCATCATCCTTCCCTCCTCTTTTCTACTCTGATGGCTCTGTAGCTATTTCTTCTACTGATAAAGCAGATCTCTTTGCTCAGACTCTCCTCCAATTCTACCTTAGACGATTCCGGTGCTGTTCCTCTATTACTTCCCCCCTCAGACTTCTTTATGACTGGCATTAAAATTTCTTCAGCTGATGTATTTTCTGTCATCACTGGCCTCACTATTAACAAGGCATATGGGTCTGATGGAGTCCCTCCTGTTGTCCTCAAAAACTGTGCTTCTGTGCTTACACCCTGCCTAGGTAAAGTCTTTCGCCTTTGTCTCTCAACTTGTACCTTTCCTTCTTGCTGGAAGTTTGCTCTCATTTAGCCAGTCCCAAAGAAGGGTGACCATTCCCAATCCTCTAACTATCGTCCAAGTGCTTTAACATCCTGAGTCTCAAAAGTTTTCGAATCAGTTCTTAACAAAAAATTTTTAAAGCATCTTTCCTGTCACAACCTTCTTTCTGATCGTCAGTATGGGTTCCGTCAGGGACGCTCCACTGGCGATCTTCTCATCTACCTTTCAGACTCCTGGTCATCCTCCTTTCGGGACTTTGGCGAAAGCTTTGCCATTGCACTTGACATCTCAAAGGCTTTCGATCGAGTCTGGGATAAATCTTTGATTTCCAAACTGCCCTCTTACGGTTTCTATCCTTCTATCTGTGCCTTCATCTCTAGCTTCCTTTCTGGTCGTTCTATAGCTGCTGTTGTAAACGGCCATCGTTCTTCTCCTAGACCTATCAACAGTGGTGTTCCTCAGGGCTCTGTCCTATCACCTACTCTCTTTCTTTTATTCATCAATGACCTTCTAAGCTGTACATCTAACCCTATCCACTCATATGCTGATGATTCCACCCTTCACCTTTCCATTCGATTTCCGCATTTTTTTTTTTTTTTTTTTTTTTTTTTTTTTTTTTTTTTTTTTTTTTCACCTAATGTCTGACTTGGCTCATATCTCTGATTGGGGTAAAAATAATCTTGTTAGTTTTAATGCATCAAAAACTCAGTTCTTACACTTATCAACCCGACAAAATCTTCCTCAGGATTACCCACTAATGTTTAATAATGTCCAGCTCAGTCCTGGATCATCCTTGAACATGCTAGGTGTTTCATTCTCTCGGGATTTGTCTTGGAAAGAACATTATTACATCTCTTGTGAAATCTGCTTCCAAGAGATTAGGTGTGCTGGGCCGACTCCGAGCTTTCTTTACCCCTGCACAGATGTTGACCTTGTCCACGGGTTTTATTCGCCCGTGTATGGAGTACAACTCTTATGTGTGGGGAGGCTCCCCACATGCGGTTCTTCTCAATAGGGTGGAGTCAAAGGCTTTTCGTCTCATTAACTCTCCTCCTCTTACTGATTCCCTTCAACCTTTGTCTCTTCGCCGCACTGTTGCTTCTTTATCTCTCTTCTATCGCTACTTCAATGGTCACTGTTCCTCTGAACTGTCTGCTTGTATCCCTCCACCTCTACGACGGGCACGTAGTACCCGTCTAGCAACAAACTCTCATCCCTTTCTGTCCAACTCTCTAATGCAAGAGTTAACCGTTACTCCCTGTCCTTCATTTATGCAACTGGTCAACTCTGGAACTGTCTCCCTCTGTCTGTATTCCCTGCTTCCTATGATCTCCAATCTTTCAAACGCAGTGTGTCCAGGCATCTCAAAATGAATGGATCTTGAATTTGGGTCTCTTTTGTATTTTTACTTTTTCTTGGAAGGAACAGTATGCGGGCCCATGGCCCTTGGTACCTTCTTCCTTGCATTAAAAAAAAAAAAAAGATAATTCTTTACCCAGCCTTCCTTCATAAGAAGGGCCAGAACAAATCCTAGCTGACAGGTAAATTATGCTGGACTACAACTCAACCCAAAAGGGAGTCCCTTAAAACAACACAGTGAAATTCCATCATTGAAAGTGGTAACATCTCGACTTTCTTCATCCAACGCCACCTGGTAATATGCATCCTTACGTCAAGGGTCACAAAGAAATGGTTTCCAACTGTTAGCTCTACTGACTCATCTAACCTAGGCAACGGTTGTAAGTCGGTCTTTAACTTGGTGTTAACTTGTCTATAGTCCAAACATATTCTTTTACTCCCATCAGGGTTTGATAGAAGAACTATCGTACTCAGCCAAGCGGCGGTAGATGGCTCAGTTATATCATTTATCTACATATCTCCCAACATTTGTGATATTATTGCCGTCGCATTCTCGTGACAACTGTACAGAGGACTTTTGGTTGGAGCTGGGTCGGGAATACTAAAGTGGGCAGGACTGACCTTCATGGTTCTTAGTTCATTTTCGCTAAGGTTGAACACCTGATGATTCTTATTGAGAATATTAGTCAACTGCTCTTTTTGACTAGAGTCTAAGTGATCCCAGTTGCACTTATTAAGAACTGCAATTTCTCCCCTCGTGTAACGGGACCAGAGACTGTGTCATTATCGGGAAGCATGGCATTGCTCACTGTGGTAATTCGGACTTGGAAGGGTGTGTCCTCAGTTTGTATATTAGATAATTTGTTATCAACTGCCAGAAAGGTACCAGGTTTTAGACTGATTCTAGACCTATTCGGGTTATGAAAGGGGAGATTGGCTTCCTTGTTCTCGTTAACTCTTACACACATGGGTACCTCTTGCTGGGGACATTTAACCTTAGGGTTAAACTCAAGAATGTCATGGAGGTTCTCTGCTACTGATGCAGGCATTACACAGGTTTACTAAGGAGGGAGGTCGATTCTGATTTCTAGTCTGATGTAATTACTACTTGGGGATCTCCATCTGCATGTCTGTGACTTGGTTCCGCGATCAAATCTCAGCCTGCCACTGTTAGTGTGAACAAAATGAACTGGGTATGTAAAGTCAGCCCATTGGAAGGTTTTATGACTGTTATCCTAGGACACAGGGGCTCTTCCAAGGAGATCACACCCAATAACAAATCTATACTCAGGTATCCATTGGGAATCACTACTCCTAAATGTTTCACAACTTTGGAAGGTCCTACGATAATGTCAAGGTAGGTCGTACCCAGAATTTTGAGTGATGTTCCTGTAATGCCTGAAAGGGGTGGTAAGTTTTACTCCGAGAGATTGGTAAACCGAGTTCTGTTACTAGCGACTGTATCAATAAGGTGAATTAATTACCTGTGTCTATCAGTGCTTGACACGACCTGTTATTTACAAGCAGCATAATGGCAGGGGATTTGTTCTCAGTAGCCAGTCACCTTGTCCTACTGTCTCGTACCGGACAATCACTTTGTCCCTTACTACAATTCATCCTCGAACTATCAAAACAGGAACCAGGTGGAGGGTTCAATTAGAGACAGGTACGTTGATCATGTGTCCGTATCTTAAAGTACGAGCACCATGGAAATCTCTGAAAACTAGCCATGCTCTTCATTTAATTTGATAGTTGGTTTAGTGAAGCTTGTAACTTCTCCCACTTATCTTCAGTTACCTGTGGCACTTGAGATTGCAGTGAATGTGGTTACTGTGTTGGGGTTTTAGCTTTGGGTTCAGGCCTATCTCACTGTCTCACTTCATATTCCATATCATTACTACTGGCTCGACATCCCTGATCCAACTGGCGTTCTTGATTAACATTTTTTAGGAATCTATCCAAAGACACATCACTGTCCAAGTAGGTCATTTTATCCTGAACATACCTAGGTAAGCCTTGAAGGATTTTGCACTTAATCAGCTTATCCTTCCTAGGCCAATCACCTGTGGGGAATTTTGCTTCTAAAGTGCAAATGATGCAGGTCAGTCTGTTCACGAATTTTCTCGGATCTTCCGAAATATCTTATACCTCGGATTCCAATGCCCTCCCAAACTTGCTGTTCGTCACATGGACTAGCAAACTGTTTTGTGAGAGTTTTCTTCAAATCTGCCCAGGAATTAATATTACCTTTGGAGTTTTCAGTCTGCAATAAGGCGGCAGTATCTGAGTCTACCTTGGCTCTGGCTACGACAACTCTCTCACAATCCAGAGTGGCACAATATTCAACATTTTCAGTGAAACGAATTAGGCGGCTCTCCGATCGTAATCCATGCAATCTTTTAATTCTAGCAAGGCAATGCCTGGTGGCTTCAAGACTGAACGAACTGTTTGGGAAGATTTATGTGTTACCTTAGCTGCTTCTGTGAAAGTCATGGTCGATGGAGGTTTTTGTGGATTTTGCAAGTTCTGGTAGCATCCCTGATTACTGTTTATACCAAGGGACTGATTCATTGGGTTTGGGGTATTATGGTTTGGTTGTGTGAGTTTACCTCTAGCTCTAAGTTCTGTCACTTCTACTAATTCTAGAAGTATGTTCTGCTGTGACAATGCGATCCTTGTTAGTTCCTCAGACTCATTGTTCCGAAGCTGGTCAGATTTATCAGGTAACACATCTGCTTCCTGTCTCTCTAGGGTTGTGCTAATTTCATTATCACCACTGGGATTGCAGTCTTCTGCATCAACTGTGTACAAATGTTCCATCTTGTGTATATATATATATATATATATATATATAATTAGTACTAAAATTAGCACCGTTCCTAATCCAATTCGCACACACATCCTTCATTGGTAATGTGGAAACCAAACTCTTTTATTAGGGGTTTGTGATTAATCCAAGAGTACATTTAATTTACAGTACAGTACAACTCATCCTCAACTCCTAGGAAAAATCACGCCGCTGCCTACCAGTGTAACGGGGGTTTGGATGTTTAAAGAGGGTCATTTTCCCTTTCATGCAGACAGCCACGAGAACACTAAGGAAAAGCACTACCCGCCTCCTCAACTCCCGTTATTGCATGCATAAGAACAAAGGGGTAATATAACAGGTAATTGACTTATTATATTTTATTAAGGTCTAAACTGTAATCTTATAAAGAACACAATTCTTCTGCCTACTTAGGACCACCACTACTGAAAAACACTAAGCATACTCAAGACACGGGTGAGTAGGGTGCATGAGGTAGGGCTCAGAGGTAGGTGTAGCGAGGAAACAATGAGATATGGTGTCTCCACCGAAACAACTCTTTACCCGGGTATTTCTTCCCCCAGCACCAGTGCCCTGAATTTTATTTGATTCACATTAAAACAATAATACTGTATGTGGTCCAAAGTTCACAGTAATAAGTACAAATTACAAAGATAGAAATACAATTTTTATGAGCTAGTTAGATTAGATAAGGTTACCCCTGAACTCTCAGTTTTTTCCAACTTGACCTTGAAAACGTAAATCATTACCACTTGGAGTGTAATCACTGGTTATACACTAGCATACAGGGATGATTCTGTGCTGTAACATTGTCACGGTGATCAAAGGCTTTTTCCAAGATGCCGTTCACTTCATTTCTCTTGTTAATCACTTGTCAGTTAGTTTTTGCTAAGACTACTTCAGGCTACGTTTAATGTTTCTATGAGGAATATATATGTAAGTACTAACCTCTATCGGAAGGCAAAATATCCTACAGATCCATGGGAAGTATGACCATGAGACAGATTCTTGCCCACCTCTCCTCCGCGTCGTGTTATGGACAAAGGCAAGAGGGGAACCGACTGGGATGAGACGAGGGAAAAATCCATTTACCAACTTTTTCTCTTAGCTAATTTGGCAGTATGAATTTAATAAGCGAAGAAGGGTTATCGAATACGATTGTTTTTGTGCACTCGCCTGCATTTAATAATTCAGTTTTACTAAGATTTTAGGAAATCGAGGGGAAAGAGAAGTTTTACGTCACCGTGGAAGAACAGTGACGTTAGGTTTGCGGGCATTTGAGTTAAGGACGGCGGGCAGTTTGAATCCAATCTCAGTCTCACGCCCATAACATTCATGGAGCCTTAATATTAAAGTAAGTACAATTATTATTGTGCTTATTTTAGGCAACAAGTGAGTGAAGGGAAAAGTCTTACTCAAAATTAATCAATGACCTCTACAGATTACTGGCACCTTTACAACCCCATGGACCTTCACAAAATACATGTCGCCAGCACATACTCTAGTCTTAACCTAGCTCATAGGGGCAGTGATATTCTGGATAATTACCCGTTGTTTGACTAGGATAAGAAAGTGAGAGAGCTCTCAGGTGTGGAGGAGGAACATGGTATTTCTTCCCATGCAGTAACAGAGGTATGTGTCCTTGGTCACATGCTTTTCAACGTGTGCATGGACCGGGTACTTGGCCGGGCTGTGAGTCGAAGTCACTGTGAAGTAGGCCTATCAATTGGCAGTTTCAGATTACTTACCTTGACTTTGCTGATGATGCAGTACTGGAGATACTACTGGATGCTCTCGAGGTGTTTCACGAGAATGTGAGGCCGATGGGTCATGATCAGGGTCCAAGCATTAGGTGTTTGTTGGATGATGCAGTTCAGTCTGTCCAAGCACGTGGTGAGACTGTGGAAGTGCAGGAAAGATTCACTTATCTAGGTAGTGGTAAATAACAACAGTAGGTCAGACGACGGTGTAATGCTGTAATTTTGTATGTTATGTGAGAGTAATATAAGTTAGTATAAGTATAGTGTAAGTGTAATATAAGTGTGATTACGTTAGTTTATGTATGGTGTAAGTGTGGTTATGGACCCTGTTTAGATGATGCAATGTATGGGAAGTGGACCTTGTAATTCTCTTTTTGGGCTTGATCTTTGTTAAAGTGTAGCAGGAGAGTAATATTATTAACATGTAAGACCGTGTGGAGCGGGTTGGACGCGCAAATTCATGTCTGTTTTTGATAAAGAGGCAAAGAAGGTTGAGTCGAGATTAAAATTCGCGATGAGTTGTATTTATACTTGGAACTCAGAATTTTGTAGTTGAGTTTGTGTTTATCATCTTGTTGTACTAAATAATAATGTCTATGAGCTTAGGTAAAGTCTGATTATTGATTATGGTCATTGTTAGCCGCGAAATTAATTTATTTTTCACTGTCGCTAGATCAAGTAGGCAGACAAAGACGACGCCTGGTATTAATTATGTCAACGCGTGTGTGAGAAAAATAACGAGCGTCCTAGATACTCCTCACTGGAGAAGTTATCTAAGTTGAACAGAGGTAAATTTGCATAAGTCTCGTGAGTAAATCAGGCAATTAAATCCCCTAACTCACCTACAGTCACCTCTCATATACTAGCTAGTTCCCTAAGATTTGGCCAAATCAATAAGGTCACTTAGCTATATAATGAGTCGAACAACAAGATGACGACGGGCGTGCTGTTTCGGTCTTTCCTGGGCAATCAGGCGTCCTTGGGGATGTATATACAAGCGCAGCTACTGACGGAGTGAGATCTGCTCCAGGAGTGAACAAGATGGCGAGCTTCTTGTCCCTCATAGGATAGAAGAGTTGCCAACTATTGCTTAATTACGTCAAATACAGCTAACTTACTCCGTAAAATATACAAGGTGAATCTAACTTAATCTAATCTCAGTTTTAATTAAACTAAACAAAATATTCCCCTTTTCTACAGATAGATATACTGTATATATATATATATATATTAAAACTGGCCTCCCGTATCATCATGGGCTTTTCATCCTTACCACGTCATCCACGCAGGCGCAGCTTAGGTCAAGGGAAAATTCCCTAGTTTATGTGTATGTACATAGTTGCCTACCAATGTTAAACGCAGTAACATTTAATTTATTAATAATAAGAATTAACAGAACGTAATCTCTGGGTTTTTAAACCTCTCAAGTACGTTTTCCTCTGCTCTCTAACGATCGACAACTAGAGTAAAAAGCACAACCGCTTGGGGGGAAAATATTTCACACAGCTTTGGGGCCGGGCGAAAAATGATACGCTGTATCATGTAATATGTCCCTTTGCCCAAAGCTCTCTCCACAGATCTCTAGAGCACTGTGCCGCGACCCTTGTAGGTCGCACATCTTGACCCAATTGTTCTCCACCATCCTCTGTTTCCAAGGGAGCCGTTAATTCTAGGGGCACCAGTTTATCTATCGTTTTCATACTGAGATGTCCCCTACATTTAATTTTTACAAGTCTTAGCACCCCCTCTGAGTCTGGATGTGTGGAAATCACCTTAGCTAACGGCCACTGGGATCTTGGTTGTTCGGTTTTTACTAAGACCACATCTCCTATATTTATAACTGATTTGTTGCTGGCAGCCTGTGCCCCATAATATCTTTCTCTTAGGCTCAAGAGATATTCTTCACTCCAATGTCTATTCCAGATGTCCAATACCCTTTTAAGACGTTGGTATCCCTCGCGCAGATGTTGTCCTAGTTCATTAGTTCCAATTGTAGGATCATTTATTTCCTCCTGGATATCCACACAAGATATTGGATGAAGTTTCCTGCCATGCAACATATGAGCGGGTGTCAATGCTTCAATTCCAAGGCTAGTATCATCTAAATAGGTTAACGGTCTATTATTAATCCTAGCCTCAATTTCAGTTATCACCGTTCTCAGTTCCTCTCTGGTGATCTTAGTTCTGTGTAGAGTTTTCCTTAGGCAGTTCTTTACTATTCCAATCATTCTTTATGTAAATCCATTTTGCCATGGTGCTCTTGGAGCAATGAACTGCCAGATACAATTTCGGATTCCCAGTGCTGTCTTAACCTTTGGGTCATTCATTATGTTCAAAAATAAAGGTGCTGTTCCAACGAAATTAGTTCCGTTGTCGCTTATTAATCTGGTAGGACAAGACCTTCTAGCAGCAAATCTTCTAAATACATTCAGGAATGTCTCTGAACTGAGATCTTCTGCCTTTCTAGATGGACTGCCCTCGTATAGGTGCAAGTAAACAAACATTTATACACCTTATGGGGAGTTCCCTCACCCGAAACAGTTATAGCCCCTGTGTAATCAACTCCAGTTACCTTGAAGGGCCTACTAACATTTCCCCTATCCTCTGGTAAAGCAGGTGGTCCTGGGTAGTCATATGGCCTTTGCTCATACCTCCTGCATATTATACAGCCTTTGAGATATTTCTTTACAACCGACCTACCCTTAGGGATCCAATACCTTTCGCGGACTCAGGCCAAGGTCTGCGGCACACCTCTATGAAGAGTCAAGTCATGGGCTTCCTTTACAGTTAATTCTACAAAATAATCTTTCTTGGATAGCAGTATAGGATGTCTAGTTTGGAGAGGTAAATCAGCCTTTATTATTCGGCCACGGCATCTAATCAGACCCTTTCCGTCTAAGAACAATCCTAAATCTCAGATCATTTTGTTCTTATCAGTGCCTTGACATAAAAGGTTAAAAATCTCTCCATAATACTTCCTTTGTATCCTTCTCAACCAATATTCCATGGGATCAAACTTCTTAAACCCCACTTTCTTATTCAAAAATTTTACAACTAACCTAGTGGTGTTAATGAGTTGTTTTATAGATGAGAATCTGCCAATGTCAATTATTTCTGGCTCAGGTACTACTGGATCCAAGTTTACAACACTAACCTCAGCAATACTATCCAGTTTTTGCTCAGGCCAATCCTTAGTGAGTAACCATTTAGGACCTTCAAACCACAAGTCATCCTTGATCAGTTTCTTTACTGTGGAACCTCTTGAAAGTAAATTAGCTGGATTTTGTTTAGAGGATACATGCATAAACTTAAATTTAGAAGACATTTCTCTTATAGTCTTCACTCTATTGCGGACAAAAGGAATTTTACTGTTATCCTTTCCTATCCAGTAAAGACAAATTTCACTGTCAGTCCATATATAAATGTCCTCAAACTGAGTATCCAGAGTAGTGGTTAGATACCTGGCCAATTTAGTTCCTATCTCTATGGAAGCCAATTCCATTTGAGGTAGGGTTCTTCCCTTAATTGGTGCAACTCTGGCTTTGGACATAATAATTTTACTGTCATGTCCTGTTGCACAATAAGCTACTGCTCCATATGCCTTCTGAGAAGCATCACAAAAAATGTGTAAATGTGACTTCTCGTTACTGTTTATCATCCTGGGAATACATATGCTTGATGATTTTTCAAATTCCTTCTGAATCTGTTCCCACTGTTCAGCATACGTTTCACCTAATTCTATGTCCCAGTCTAACCTTTCTCGCCAAGCCTCTTGCACTAAACATTTTCCCCTAATAACTATAGGACTGACTAATCCTAATGGGTCAAATAACATGGAGACCTGACTTAACAGGGACCTCTTGGTGAGAGTGACATCGGAGAACTTAATCGGCTTTAAACTTATTTCATCAGCCTTTGTATCCCAGTTAAGACCCAACACATTTTGAGTTTCGGGAATGTCAGTATTTGGATAGTCCTTTTGTATTTTATTCCTCAAAAGCGGTGAATTTGTATTCCAGCTCTGTACCGGCAAATTTGCCTTCCCACATTCGGAATTGGCTACTTCATAAGCCTTCAATACTGCCTTCTCTGTATCAGCAACACCGTGCAAATTATCCATGTAAAAAGCCTGCCCTATTTCTGGGCATTTGGCCCTTTCAAAATGATGCTTCAATGTGTTGCAAAGTAGGAAAGGACTAGCACAAGAGCCAAAGAGCACCGACCGGAAACAGTAAGTTTTCAATGGACTATCCTCATTTTGAGGGTCTTGAGGCCAGAGGAATTTTGTAAATTTCCTATCCTCCTCCCTCAATCCTATTCTGAGAAAAGCCTTACTAATGTCTGCTGTAAAAGCATAAGGTTTCTCTCTAAATCTTAGTAATACATTCCCTAACTTCTCTGTTAGTGTAGGTCCACAGTATAGGCAATCATTTAAGCTGGCTGACCCCTTGGACGCTTTACTACTACAATTGAAAACTATCCATATGGGAGTTGTTACTGAATCTTTGCTTACAGCATGATGTGGTAGATAATGTCCCTCCTTATGGTTAACAGGGACTTCTAATTCTTCAATAAATTTATTCTTCATTTGATCCTTTATAATATTATCATATATGGTTAAATGTTCTGGATAGTTTCTCAACTTTCTTAGAAGAGAATTTAACTGAGCTTTAGCTGCTTGGAAATTTGCAGGTAATTCCAAATGGTTTAGTTTCCATGGTAATCCTACCCAATACTGTCCATCCTTAAATTCCACAGACTGATTATACAAATCCAAAGTTATTTTATCTTCAGGGGTTGGATCTTCAGTGTGTATTCCTACACTGTCTAGGTCCCAAAGTTTGTGTTCAGGTTCAATTTTCTCATCTAACAAGTAATTTATCTGAGTAGGTTCTAATTCTGCACCTATTCTAGCTACCATCAATGACTGTGTGGGGGTAACAAAGACTGAATCTACTAATTTGGCATCTCCTTTGTCTTTCTTAGGAAAAGGCAACTGACCCATAATAAGGTTACCTCCTGGACTCTTGAACAACTGTACTTTATTCTTCTTAAAGGTCCTGTGTAAGAATCTTCCACAGTAATCTGATCCAATTATCATTTTTATGGGACCCACAGTATCTGATTTTACATTATGTTTTGCCAATCTTATCCCTGAGCTTTGCAAATTATCAGAGGTTTCCTTTAGTCCCTTTATATAAATACTGGTTTCCATCTTATCCGGTACAGCTGCTGTTATGCGACATTTATATCTGCCAAGTTGTATTAAGGGTCTAACTAAATCAAAGGACTGTGCTTCTTTAGTAGTTAAGAACCCTGTAATGGCTAGATTTACCTTGCCGACAACAGGTAACTTTAATTTATCTACAATGTCTGCAGAAATGAAGGTTTTCTGCACACCTGTATCAAAAAGAGTACATACTAATATGTTCCTATTTTCACTCATTACCTTTACATCAGCAATTGGAACTGCAGCTGGCATCGCTACTGGAGTATTTGCTTCCGCAACTGTCATATTGACACTTGCAGTTTTAGGAACCTCATGTTTCATCATCCTTGGACACAAAGCACTATGATGATTGTCCCTTTTACATTTAAAACAAAGATTTAGTTTAATTTTACGGTCAGCGGAACCATGTTCGGTATTCATACAAATCATACAACATCCCAATTCCTGAAGTCTCACTATTCTAGAAGCATAATCAGGATACTGTTGGCAAGATACACTGGAATGTTGTTCACCACAAAACACACAAACCTTCTTGTCCTTTACCATGAAAATTTTTTCCTTCTTAATTTCATCAGCTTGTCTATCCCCTGTCTTTATTAATTTATCCTCAGACTTTAAAGAGCTAAGAAAAGTACCTATCTCTTCCTTAGGTACAGCCTTACCTATTCTTGGCTTGGCTTCCCCAGCCAGTTGGTTAGTGGTTCTTTTCCTTATTTCAGCCTTTGATTTATTTTCAACAGGCTTTATTGTTCCTTGCAAGTGTTTACAGAGTTGCATCAAGCCTTTCTCAATCTCCTCTCAGGAGAAATTATCCTTCTGGTACCTGCCATACAGAGCGTCCTTAGTTCTTGGTAGAAGTTTTAAGGACACAGTTCTAGAAAGCACCCAGTCTGCTGCCACAACATCTTCATAAGTACCTAAGGCCTTTAAATTACAACCTATCACAATCCGAAAACTTTGCAGGGACTCAAAATCATGTCTAGGAATGGGTAATTCAATCAGAGCCTTTAATGACTGAGTAATGGCTTGCTCCTTGTCTTCATAATTCTGCTTAAGGATAGCCAAAGCTGCCTCATAATTGCTTTCCTCCACAGGTAATTCCTTTATCAGTTTGTAAGGCGTCCCTTTGACCTGTCCTAACAGATATGCGAGCTTGCTCACATTAGGGAGATCTGTTCTGTCATGGACTAAGTATTTAAACTGATCCCAAAAGGATTTCCAATTCTACTCCCCATCAAACTCTGGGAGCGAAATTTGTGGTAATGCAGCCTTACTTGCTTGTTCCACAGCTTTTGTTCCGTTGATAATACTGGCTAATTTAAATTCAACCAGCTTCACTAATGCTAGATATTCCTCCAATTTACCTTCAAATTTGGAGGTTTCTGCTTCCAAAAGATCTTTATCATCAGCTTGTACGATGGCTGCTTCCAAGTTAGTATAACTTTCCTCGTACTTGGCCCATCTTTCTTTTAATTGGCTCAACGGACTACTTAATTTCTCCTTAATTGGAGGTGTTTCCTCTAATGACTGTTTACAGTCCAGTATAGCTCTCGTTACCCATTCTGCCTTACCACTAACTGATTTTTGCAACAAGGAAATAGCCATTGTTACTGATTTCTAAGTTACGGGAGTACAACCTTTTTTTTATTTTAAATTTTACAACCCAGATTTACTGAACTCCTCGTTATTTATCATTTTAAATTTTGAGGAGTGTGGGAATAGGGTTTATGGCCTTAAACCTATCTCCCTGAGTTATTAAACCTCTGGGGTGATTTTGTTCTTCCCACACTCAGGTTCCAAAATAATCACAATTCTCCAGAGCTCAGTAATAATTAACATTTTAAATTTTAAGGAGTGTAGGGATTTGCCTTATGGCTCTGAACCTATCTCCCTGGGCTATTAAACCTCTGGGGCAGTCATTATCTCCACACTCATTACAGCATAGGACCACCCAAGGCCTGCACAGCATAGAACCTTTCCTTCTTATGCTCTATGTAATTTATGAATTTTTGCAGAACCTCTTCTCTGCCTTTATGATTCCAATGGATGCCACCTGTTTTTTGGTAGGCTTGGAAAGGCTTTGCATTGAAATGAATGAAATCCTGCCCTTTCCTAATCCTCTGCAACTTCCGGTTTATGCCCCTACTCATGAATTTGTAGGTACCATAGCAAACAGATGCGCCATATGGTAGGTTCCTAGGCTCAAGAAGGGTTATTGCTACTGCAGATTTACACGAGCCTTAAATGGCTCCTACCACTGCAAGTATATTTTCCACAATTTCATTAACATCTGAATCTTCACTGATGTCGTTTCCTCCCAAAAAAAGAATAGTGCGATCATGCTCCCATTCTAATACGGCGTTTAGCCGCTCATCCTCGGAAAAGGAACTTGCCTTTCCTCCAGGAGCTCTGTATATACGTATTTCCACGTATTCTACTTCCAC
>JAGKTI010011235.1:4436-26864 GCA_018397915.1 Birgus latro
TGGCAGCACAATGGAGAACCATTAAGTCTGTTCCACACCTGAGCAGACATAAGGTGTGAGTGTATCGTCACAGCATAATGGAAAATCAAATCTGTTTCATATGTAACCAGGCACAAGGTGAAGGTGTGGCATTGCCCACAGTGAAGAATCGTCAAGTCTGTTCGACAGGTAAGCAGACAATATGTGAAGGTGGGGCATTCAGCACGATGAGAATCATTAAGTCAGTTCCTCACCTGGGCAAACATAAGGTGTGTGTCATTACATCAAGATGGAGAAACATTAACTCTGTCCCGATGTTGCGGACAAGAATATTTCTCGTTTTTTTTTTCTAACATATTAATCCCATGAAAAATATTCTGTAAGGTATCTGTGCTCCGAAGGTTGCATCACTGGGCCATTGTTCACTATCTAGTTACTTATCTTACTGAAGCACGTACATGTGTCTTTATCCCCACAACTGTGCATGGTGGTTGTATAGTACATTCCTAACCACTAGCTGTACATGTCTTGGGTACTGGGGGACCGGCTCATTCTGCATTTTTTTAAAATAATAGAACAGAGCAAGGAAAAACAAATGAATAAAAAAAAAATAATCCATACACCAGGTTGCTGGTGTCCTCCGTTCATAATAAATCTGTAACAGTTGGACTTGAACAGTTGTAGGTTGAAGTTTAGGGGGAAACAACTCTGGAGAAGCGAGTTCCAAAGAGATGTAGTTCGGGGAATAGAAGATTTCTGATAGGCGGAAGTTCTGCAATATGGCAGTGTGACATTCCAGTCATGAGCGCTACCAGATGCCCGTGTAGCACAGGGGAAGGCATGGAGAGGTGGCACAATGGATACAACTTCGTCTGAATATTTGCCATAAAAGTATCTGTAAAATAATGCAAAGGAGGCAACATTCCTTCTTACCTGTAGGGGAGGTAGTTTAGTTGTAACAGCAGGGTTATTAATAATTCTAACACCTTGGATCTGAATTTTGTGTAGTTGTTTTAGTGCAACCTCTCCACATCCATTACACATGGGTGAGCAATATTCCAGCTGAGAGCACACATGACTCTTATAAATTATAACCAACTAATCATCAGTGAAGAGTCTACGAACTCTGTACAATAATCCTAGTTTCTTTGAGGCGACTTTAGCAAATGATCTGACATGAGAGGTCCAGCTGAGGTCATTGTAAGTGAAACACCATCATCTACACTGCATCATTTTCTACTTCCTTTAACCATCTCCCTGCTTTAGAGTGTCCACTGTTTTACGTCCACTGATTGCATTGTTGAATGCTTATTTCATGACGCATTCAGTATGTATGTAATATCTACTATAGCATCGGTCCCGAGGTAATATTTTGGTTAATATTTAGCAGAAGTTACAACTAGAATTCAAGCATCTCGAATAATGTATATCTGTACCGCAACATTTGGAAACACTTTTCTTCTGAAAAACTTCTGTCGCAAAACAGTACTAATGGAATAAATATTTAATGTCCTAATTAGCGTGTGTTTACCTCCTCCCGCTGACCTTTACCTCCCACGCTGCCCCTCTAAAGGTCTTCTTCAGAACTAGATCGAACCAATCAGTGTTCGACTTCTGAATTCTCACCCAATCAGACCGCTCTAACAATTGCGCCAGAGTACAACGAGGATTTAAAATCACAGCAGTCGTGGGTGTCAGGTTACTAATGTTCCTTGAACCCATTCCAAACAAAAAGGAGGTTTTACGAATACCTGGAGGATGCTTTACAGTTTCTCAGGAATGAACTGAAATATAAACGTTGGGGAAGGCGGGACTCTATGGCTCCGTGGCCCCTATGTTAGGCGTCCGTACTTCCGTAATCTAACGTCTCTCGTTTGACTGCTTAGGTATAGGTTAGGCTGAATGGAATCTGGGGAGGGTAGTGCTTAAAAATCCATCATAAATGACAGGAAATTTATTTCATCAATGAAACTATACTGTTTTTTTTTTTTTTTAAGAATGCTATTGTAAATCACTCGTCTTCCCACCACCACCACCTACGCCACTAGGAGAGAGGGCATCATAAATGAGAGAAAAAATATATATTTCCAATAGAAAAGACTGCTTACATCGAATGATTAACACATGTAAAGCATTCGTTAAACATACCTTTATCACTGAAATCGCGTTCTTACGTCTGACAAATATTAACCATTCTTTTACCTAACGAATTTCATATTTCATTATGGATAGTACAGAAAAAATCTTAGGGCTGCAAGTAGACAAGATCTTCCAACACACCACGAGGAAATTTCCGGAAGCCTACCTCAGTCTTGGCACGTGTGTCACACCAAAGTCTAACACTGTCTTGTGCATATAACTCATTTCCTATAGACCGAATCCAGTGCCAAAGGACTTGGTGCTGGGTTTGGGCTGGTCTCGGAGGATGTCCATAGTCATTTTTATAGCCTCTAGATACTTGACGTTTACAGACGGGGCATAAACCACACAGATTACTCTGACTTGCTGCTTACTTGAGTAGACTGTAGTGCCAGTCGAGATGGGCGGCACTCCCATGGTAGATGAAAAGCTCATGACAGGGAGAGCTGAAGCTCCCCTTTCATCAGCCCACAGGACTAGCTCAGGACCATCTCCCTTTGCTGAACTTTTTCGGTGTTTCAGTAACACCGAGAGTAGGCCAGCATGCCCTTCAATACAAGTTTCTCTACTGTAAAAACCAAACTATATGTACATTACACACTACACTTCCTTTACAAAATTTAAACAAATATGGGATCGATTAAAAAAGCCTTGGAGTCCCTGCTGGGTGTGGTGGAGGGAAGGGAACCATCAAAGCCTCCACCATCGACCCCTCTCCTGGTGACGAACTAGTGAGATGCCTGGAACCACTGTCTGGCTTACTTCTTCCATATTTGTGGATCCTTCGCGACTTTCCTCTAGATTTCTCTCTGTTGAGCACGACCTCTCTTCATCTAAACCTCACCATCTCCTTACAACTAAGACTCAATTGTCTGAGATGACTGATAGCGAACCCTTTTCTGTATCCTCCTTCTTTCTCTTATCTCATTTCAAAGCCAAAGGTGGCTGTTGTGTATATGTACGCAACAACATATCTTGCTGTCGCGTTACTGAACTTGAATCTCCTGAATTCTCTACCCTCTGGCTTCGGCTATGCCGTCATTCTCAGACAAAATATACCTGTGCTGTTTGCTTATCCCCTAATTCTGCTGACTATGACATATTCTTCGACTGTCTTACTTCTCAGGTGGAACACAATTATTTCTCCTTTCTCTGAAATCTCCATTCTAGGAGATTTCAGTGTTCAGTACTACCTTTGGCTCTCTCTACTTTCGCTGATTCACCTCGTGAACAAGCCTACATTTTTTCTTTCCTAAATGCTCTAGATCAGCTTGTACAGTACCCTACCCATATCCCTGACCGCCTTGGAGAGAGTTCCAGCATGCTTGACCTCTTCCTTACCACTAATCCTTCTGCTTACGCTGTTAATTTTTCCTGTTGGGCTCCTCCGATTACAAACTTATCATTTTAACCTGTACAGTCACTCTAGTAAGGCCCGTGGACCCTCCCAGGAAGAGCTGCTGACTGGGAGGCCCTCAGGCAGTACTTCTTTGAATATCCCTGGAATGATTATTGCATCCATGGCCGAGAGCCACCTGAGTGTGCCTTGCACATTACAGAGGATATTTTATTGGGCGTGGAAGCATACATTCCTTTCTCATATCCTGTGACTAATGCAAAGAAACTTTGATTTGATCCCGCTTGTTCTATTGCTGTCCACAACAAGGAGAAGGCCTACAAAAGGTACCGGAGCCGACTGAACCCTCTTTTATGTTTCTGCCAGGAGTCATGCTAAAAATAATTTCATTCGTACTAAATACTCTGAACTCTCCGTCTCAAATTCTTTCCACTCCTTCTGGCACCTTGTAGAAAACCTTCCTAACAACTTTATATCATCATCGTTCCCTCTTTTCCACTCTGATAGCTCTGTAGCTATTTCTTCTACTGATAAAGCAGAGTTCTTCACTAAGATTTTCTCCTTCAGTTCCTCCTTCAACGATTCCAGTGCTGTTCCTCCATCACCTCCCCCCTCTGACATCCTCATGGTTGACATAAAAATGTCTTCAGTTGTATATTTTCTCCCATCACTGGCCTCTAACAAGGCATATGGGCCTGATTGGGTCCCCTCTTGTCCTCAAGAACTGTGCTTCTGTGCTTACACCCTGCTTAGGTAAACTCGTTTGCCTTCGTCCATCAACTTGTACCTTTCTTTCTTGCTGGAAGCTTGCTCTCATTCAGCCTGTCTCAAAGAAGGGTGACCATTCCTATCCCTCTAACTTTGCCCGATTGCATTGACATCTTGTGTTTCGAAAGTTTTCGAGACTATTGTTAACAAAAACAAATGATTAAAGTACCTTTCCTATCACAACCCTTTTTCTGATCGTCAGTTTGAGTTCTGCCAGGGACGCTCCACTGGCGATCTTCTCACCGACCTTTCAAACTCCTGGTCATCCTCTTTTCGGGAATTTGGCAAAAGCTTTGTTACTGCACTTTACATCTCAAAGGCTTTCGATCGAGTCTGGAATATATCTTCAACTTCCCAACTGCCCTCGTATGGCTTCAGTCCTCCTATGTGTACCTTCATCTCTAGCTTCCTTTCCGGTAGTTCTATAGCTGCTGTTGTAGACAGCCACTGTTCTTTTCATAGAGCTATCAGTAATGATGTTCCTTAGGGCACTGTCCTATCGCCAACTCTATTCCTTTTGTTCAACAATGACCTACGCTGTACATCTAACCCTGTCCACTCATATGATGATGACTCAACTCTTCACCTTTCCATTCGCTTCTCTCAACGTCCATCTCATCAGTTACTCCAACAAACAAAAGATGAGGCTTTAGCACACCTAACATCTGACTTGTCTCATATCTCAGGTTGGGATAAAAGTAATCTTGTTGCTTTTAATGCATCAAAAACTCAGTTCTTACATCTATCAACGCGACAAAATCTTCCACAGGAGTATTCTTTAATTTTTAGCAATGTCCATCTCAATCCTGCATCATCTTTAAATGTACCTGAAGTTTCATTCTCTTGATGTATCTTGGAAAGATCATATTACCCATCTTGTAAATCTGTTTCCAAGAGATTAGGTGTGCTAAGCCGACTCTGTGCCTTCCTTACACATGCACAGTTCTTGACTTTATACATGGGTTTTATTCGCCCCTGTGTAGAGTACAGGTTTCATGTGTGGGGAGGCTCCCCACACACAGCTCTTCTCAAGAGGGTGGAGTCATGGGCATTTCGTCATCAAGGGCATTTCGTCTCATTAACCCTCCTTCTCTTACTGCCTCTCTGCAACCTCTGTCTCTTTGACACACTGTTGCATCTTTATCTCTTTTTCTAACTCTACTTCAGTGATCACTGCTCCTCTGAACTGCTTGCATCCTTGCACCGCAACGGCGGGTGCATAGCACCTGTCTCGCAACATACTCTCATCCCTTTTCTGTCCAGCCCTCTACGAGTTAACCATTACACCCAGTCCTTCATGTATGCAACAGGACAACTCAGGAACTGTCTGCATCTGTCTGAATTTTTTACTGTCTGTGATCTCCAGTCTTTCAACAGATGTGTGTCCAGGCATCTCGATGTGAACAGATCTTAAATTGGGGTCTCTGTTATCGTTTTGTTTTTTCTTGAACAAAACAATTTGCGGGTTCAGCCTTTTGTTCCTTCTTCCTTGCTTAAAAAGAAAGTTAAAACAGTCACTTCACAAATATTACCAGAACCTTTGAGACTACATTTCATCACCAGAGTCTCAAACACTAACAATGAAGAAACAACTACAGTCTAATTTCAAGTGCAGGGAAATACACTTCGATCACAACACTATATG
Organism: Birgus latro; assembly: GCA_018397915.1. Classification (NCBI taxonomy): domain Eukaryota; kingdom Metazoa; phylum Arthropoda; class Malacostraca; order Decapoda; family Coenobitidae; genus Birgus; species Birgus latro. The sequence goes on from JAGKTI010011235.1 coordinate 10,325, forward strand.
ATAAGCCCGCCCCTACCCCCACTGACTACCAACCATCAGAAGTATCCTTGAATAGAGCTGGTCGGGTTCTATCTAGGCTTATATCAGGACATCACCCAGCCCTCCTCAGCTGTCAGCGTAAATTATACGTTGGATGGAATCACAGATGACTGGCATTATGGAGCACAGCGCACCTCATGCCGAACGAAATGGCAGACACAGCATCATCGTTGTAAGGAGCCCGTGAAGTAAACCTGTAGGGTCAGACGCTTACCTGCGATAAACGGGGCTTTTAGGCCAGGCAGACCAGGGTTGATCGACACTAACGATGAAAAAAAAGAAAAAAAAGAAATGAAAAAGTTATGGTCCAACCTCAAAAACCCTCCCCTGAAAGTCGTGTATGCCATTTCTGTGGAAATTTTAAAATGTAACCATTTTCGAATGGGTAGAAGGTACTGTTGTCGGAACTCACAGACTCGAAGTTCTCCAAAAGAGCAAACAAACAAGAAAAAATAAATAACGTAACACTCCACACACTGTAGTTTATTGGCCACTGAGATTTTCTTGCCTTTTTGTTTTTGTTTTTTGTCCATATGTAGCCTTTACGTGTGCTGTGCTGGGTAATCAACTGCTGCTTCACTATCCAGATGGTATGGACTATGCAACAGAAAAAGTTGGGAGGAAATGGTAAATTTTTGGCTATATGAGAGTGAAGGAAAAATTACTACTCTGACACACTTACCTGGAGTGAAGTAACATTCCTCCTAAAATAATGTCATGAAACCAAGAAGAGGCATGATAACCTAAATATATTTCCAAGTCACTACTCCTTGTGCCCTACTGCTAGTTAGCTTTGGAGATTTCGTAACAACTCGTCCAAATCCACTATTTTCAAACTGAGGTCATTCTACTACAGTCGGTCCTCAAAATATCTTGGTGGTTTGTGGTACTGTGAAATGAAGGATTTTCTTTTCCGTTTAAGAAATACCTTCAGACCTACGAGCAATCTTATGACACTCACATAGCATGCAAAATTTTATCGAGAGTGTGTGTTGGAGGAGGGGCCGGGAGCGTCGGTCTGGAATTAAATATATTTAGGGGTTGTTAATAAAACAAAGTTCGCAAAAACACTTTCTTGAACGGCTTTCTTTGCCTATTACAGCTTATATTCTTTCACTTGATTAATGAAAACTATGTTAATGGCGTAAAATTATAAACAAAATACAAATGTATATTAAAGTGTCACAAGCAAAATAAGCCAATCAAGCGGAAGTCTCCCATGCCACCTTCAGTACGGACCTTGCATCATTACCAAAACTGTGGCAATGGTATCTGTATAGTACAACTTATTATGATCTGTAATATGTAAAATGTGACTTGTTTGCCAATAATATAACATAAAATGAACTATATTTCAGGTGGTAAAAATATCTGATGAGAGGTATGAGGAAGGTTCATCAATCGTATCAGAGTATCGGTAGACACTGTGTAGGGAGGGCGTCGACGTGCATGTAAACTTTACAGATTTAACTCCCAAACATGGAGTTATTAATTGCTTATGCATATGGCCTTAATCCTTTTGTTTTTTTTCTTCTGTACATAAAGGATCTCCTAAAGAAACTAAAAGATAGCGTTAACAAGCTAACACACATTTGACAAAAACCCCGATTTCTCCATCTTCTTTCTTACACCTGTCTGGCTGTAAAATGACAAAAGTGATTACATTTTTTTCCCCCCCCACCAAGATGTTTCATTTTCCGCTGGTTCGGAAGGTCTGTAGCTATTGCCCGAAAGTCAAAGGTAATGTGAGCAAAGGGTGTGGTTTTTCAATTTTAAGGACTATTGATCAAAATTTAAGGGTACATGACAGTGTCAGATTTTGGACCTTTAACTCAGAAAGCTTTTATTCAGTGGAATAGTTTTTATTTATTTTTGGTGGAACAATTTGTGGATAGAGATGAGGAATTCAACTTTGAGAATAACTGGACAAAGATGCAGGTCAGATGGCAAGGTCAAATAAAACTGTTTTGATGTATTTTGAACCAAAATGAGCTTAGAAGTTCACGGCCACAAAAGGAAGGAGTATTGAAGGTTGACAACAATCGGTTAAAGGTGAAAGTCAAAAAGCTAAATAAAAAGTTCGCTCACATACCGACTTAGTGCTCCTTCTCGTTATTTTCAACAGAAAGTCTTATTCAGTTGTACAGAAACTTTTCGAACTGGAGCAGGTTAGTAGGAGCCTTCATGAATCCCTTACGAAGATCTTTGGAGCTTTGTTACACAGGGAGTTTAGAGAAACCATTAAAACGATTTAAGCTTCATGTACTAAAATGTTTGAAGATGTAGGGATGACACTGCATCAAGTTCCATGGCAGAATAAAACGTAATCCCATTCCTACATTTAAAAAAAACTCCAGTATGTATAATTTTGGTGCACCATAATAGTACATCAAAAGTGTCATGATAATGGTACAACTATAAACCGACCATGTAGTGCACAAAAGTGCAGAATAACAAATGTAGGGATAGGATTACATGGCGTTTCACTGACGTCCTTGTTCCAGTGGTTTTTGTCGCACTGATATCCATGCATCATTATACATTAAATGATTTTTGCTGTTATTTTCTTGTGTATTAGGGACATTTTTGGAAGTGGCACTCTTTGGTCAGGACAGCTCTAGTATTTATTCCAGCTAATCCCAGCGATTTAATTAAGCTGAAGGTAATAATAAAAGCCTTAGCCCCTAAGTGCCGGTTGATGTGTATAGCCATCACGATTTAGGGCGCAGAGCACCACCGGCTGACGGGATATGCCGCAAGCACCTTTCCGCCACCCTTTGAATTCGCGACCATTTTCTATGACACCCATAGGGTAGGTAGGCCCCCCAGGTAACCCACGGAAGTGTGGCTCAGTCTGTACACGGTACTGGTAAAATGAGGAGCCATGTCTTCATCATCATTGTCTGATTCCGTACCACTGCACGCAGGGCCGATTGCACCGTCGACCCCACGAATATTCTGCCCTTAGTGCCGGGGAAAAGGCTCGGTGATAGTGCCATTGGTTGTGCTTTGGACGACACCGTGTCCTCACAGACACTTATGAGAGCACGTCCTTGGAGGAGAGAAGAGGTACCACGTAGAAAGCAATCTCTCTCGCTCTCCGACCCCTCCCCTCTCTCAGACGCCTGAGAAGGCTCTCAAACTCCTGCAGGAGGAGGGCAGGACCTGCAACAGTGGAGAGTTCACTGAGGAGGACGACGTAGATGACCCAGCACATGGGGCAGGTGAGAATTGAGTTGGCGGTCATGTGTGAAATAAATACCAACGAGCTGTTTCACCATCATGTTTGCCGCTTGCTCTCCAAAGTCTCGCCCTCGAATGTCCACCTTCATCTTAGCTGAGTACTTCAAGGGCGGAATCACCACAACCAGGCCCTTCAGGAGTGGAATTATCCACATGGGTCCCACGTGGTGTTACTTAGCAGCAAGGCCAGGAAAGTCCCACATCAAGTGAGTCATCACACCCTTACTCCCCCACCTCCCACACCTCTCCCTCTCCTTCCCAATCACCCCCTGCCCGTGGGCATGCACGTGAGTGTGTACATGGGCATGAATGTACGCAGAAAAAAACGCGCTGCACATGGCAAACGGACCGCTTCATATGGTGTGGGTAGAGTGGATACCTTTGTCTGGGAGGATGGAGCAGGATTTGAGCCATCAGTGCCGGTGTTTGATGAGGATTGAGCAGGTGTTCAGGAACATGAGCTTCCCCCAAGGCCATGGACCTTTAGCAGTATTTTCAGGGCGATATTCACGACTGCAATTATGCAGTACCTGTAGGAAGAAATAAATCTCCACCAGGCGATGTGTGTGCAGTGGCTGGATGCGGCTGCCAGTGAAAGCACACACATGGGAGACTGGCAACCTGTGAAGATGGGGGAGGTGTTTGTGTGGCTAGCCCTTACCATGTTGATGGCGCACAGAAGAAAACATGTGCTTCATGACTATTGGTCTGTAGATGAACTCGTGGGCAGATCTGTCTTCGGTAAGCACATTGCCCGTGACAGGTACCTGGCCATCCTAACGTTCCTCCATTTCAACAGAAATTATGGGCCTGCACCGAATGTCAGGTTGTGGAAAATTAGGCCCGTTCCAACAATGCTCAAGGAGTCATTTTCCAGTTTTTTTGTCCGTTTCAGAAAGTGGTAATTAACGAGTTGCTGGTGTTATCCATGAGCAGGTGTGCATTTATTCAGTAAGTGCTGTCCAAGCGTCACCACTTTGGGCTGATATTCTTGGTCCATTGCGACTGCGAAAATGGATATGTGCTTGATGTGATAGTTTATTCGGCAACAAATGTTGATATTCCTAGTGACGATCCTCACGGTTTCTCGGCATGTCATGAAGTGCTGATGGGAAGATATTTCAACAGGCACCATATTCTGTACAGCGATAATTACTACACTGCCCCGGCATTGACCAAGTATTTGCTTCAACATGGTACTGGGTCCTGTGGAACTGTTCGGGCAAACAGAAAGAATTTCCCTGTATTCCCAGCAAATACTGAGAAAGGAACCCTTCTTACCAAGAAATGTGGAAACATGTTAGCCCTTTATTGGCATGACAAAAGACGGGTTAAAATGTTATCAACAGTACATAAGGGTGTGTTGGAGGAAACGGAAAAAACAGACTACAGGACCAGGGAACCCGTGTTGAAGCCAGATGCTGTCAACAATTATAATATCAACATACGGCTTGTTGATAAATCGGACATGCAAATTAGTGAGGTTGATTGCCTACGTAAGTCCTGCAGGCGGTACAAGAATGCGTTTTTACACCTTCTTGATATCACCGTCCTGAACAGTTTCATGCTGTTCAAGGAGCTCTTCAGGAAACCTCTCTCTACCTACAAGAGTTTGAGAGAGAACTTGCACACGAAATCCTTTGAAGAATATTCAACTGCACAGGTGACAGGTGCTAGGCAGGGGGCAGCTCCTACAGCGGGCAGGTTAAGGTGTGCTGAGTATTTCCGGTGGCACAGGCTAGAAGAGATTGGCCGTAAGGCATACAAACGGTGCCACGTCTGGTGACATGTGGAGGTGTATGGACGTATGAGGACTACTGGGCCTTGATAACAGGCTATGAAGCCTATACCCAGAGTCGGACATAAAAACAAAACACACACGGCCAAACGCCATCCCCCAGCACGAAAAGAGACAGCCTACCAATGTGCAGAGTGCAAGGTCCCCCTATGCCCTAAATGGTTTTGCAAGTATCACTCCGAGCGTGATTACTGATCAGGTGTGTGGGAAAGTGTAAATAGTATACAGATATGCAGAGGTGTGTGTTATTTTCATAAATAAGTGAAATGTTAGATATTATAAGTAATTTCTAATAAGTGCTATGATATGTTTTATAAGTTCTACAAGTGCAATGCAATAAGTGTAACTGTTTATTGGTTTTTGGTGAAAAAATTATTGGAAATACCTTGAGTTAGCTTGCCTGTTACATGAAAGAAAACCACTTGTGAGCGGGCCAAAAAGAAAATTAGCTCGTTGGCTATAACTTGTTTTTTTCACTTGATACTCAGGAAAATAGTGCTAAATATTTGAGCATAAGCATATATGTGATGTGAAGTACAAATAATGAATGTTGTGTATAACATTTGTAAGATTTTTGCGGGGCTCCTGATTAGTGCAAATCAGTCTGAATTATAGTACAAGTAATTACCTCATACTCAGGCATACTGCGTGAAACATCCACAGCATTTACTTGTCAAAGTGTAATTACCCGTAATTGTTATCAAGTGCAATTATAAGTGTCGTAGTAGAGGGAAATTATTATAATTGATGCAAGAAGTGAGTACAGAAAAACAAGGAGCTATTTTTTTCCCCATACACCTGCTGGGCACTATGAAATGGGCGGAAAACTCTTTGGGGAGACACATGGACAGGGTGATGACTCATCCTTACAACTGTGAGTAGGGAAAAGTTGAGGATCGAATGGAATTTTCCACATTCCACTCAAGGACGCCCAGGTAGTGTTACAATCACCACTGTGGTCAGTGCTGCCAACACTATAGTGGTACAAACTTAAACTGGCGGCTGGGGTGGGGCAGCAATCTGTGTACAGTGGTGCTAAGTTTCCCAAACCGGCGTTATGAAACGGGTGTTATATATGTAAAAGGCATCGCAAATACGGTAAACACATATGAATACAATTTTAACGTATGTATTATAATATATAGAAGAACAGAAAACCACCCCAGCCGCCAGTTTAAGTTTGTACCGCTATAGCCGCGAGTCCAAGGTCACAGCCAGTGGCGCGCGCTTGTAACCAGCCCACCAAACATGTAAAACCAGTCGTCTTCAACTTATCCTTACTCATCATCGGAACCACCTGGAGGCCATGGGACACCTTCATTTAAAAGAGGAAGAGTTGATGAGTCTTATGTACTTCTATTTTTCTCTCTAGCTATTATAGTTTGGCAGGTATTAGGGTTTGAAGTAAGGGTATGTTTCCCAAAATCTTGGATATTCCCCGTAAGGAGGCGGGAAACCCCCGTCGGATAAGGGCTATTGATAATACTGGTACTATTATCACTCTCTTCATCCCAACATTTTATCTATCATTTTATTCCAGCCAACACTGTTTATCTATGTATAGCCAGACTCCTCCATCCAAGACACAGGAAACCCGTCCCCGGCAGTTATATCAGTGCTGACGTATAAACCCAACGAGATATATAGTCAAAGATGTCACATATATTTGGAGTAAATCTGGTGAAAATTGACGATTATATGTCTATTTGAAATTTTAGGTCTAACCTACCCGCACTGACCCCCTGCCGCTAACTGGGGGGTGACCCCCTTGAAGCAATGAGGCATGTTATAGGATGCAGATATGAAAGATGCACCTTTAGGATTGTGTTGATATGACGAATTTGAAAATAGTTACGGCGAATTTTTTTTTTTTTTTTTACATTTTTTGGGCCTTCAGCCTAGGCCTTCTCCCAGCTCGGCCAAAAATTTAATTAGGTGATCAGAAGGTCATAGCCCATCATCCCTGTAATTTTACTCAAAATCACAGCAGTAGATTCGTGTAAAGTTTTTAGCAGACAGACAGACATACAGGCAGACAAACAAACAAACAGACAAACCGAGTGAAAACAATATCGGTCCTCGAGCCCCTTCCAGGCGGAGACGGGCAACAATCATGGGGACATGACACATCCCTGTTTGAATCCAACATTCAGATACAAAAATTCACCCAGTTCACTATCCACACGCACTGCAGCCTTAATTAGCACCCTCACACATACTCTTCACGGCCTTCAATAACTTCCCATTTGCTCCATATATTCTTAATACTTTCGACATTATTTGTCTATCCACACTGTCAAATGCTTTCTCCAAATCTATGAAGGCTGCATACATCTTTCCCTTCTCTAGAAACTTTTCCACTAAAGAACTAAGAATGAATATCTGATCTACACAAACTCTTCCCTTCATAAAACCTCCCTGTTCTACAACTAATTCCTCTGTTTTTTTTTTCCTCCCCCTAACTCTGTCAGTAAGTATCCTACCATATTCTTTTCCTATTACGCAAAAAAGACAAATGCCCCTATGATTACTGCAAACTTCATTTTCCCATTTTCCTTTCTACAGGAGAATAATTATACCTGAATTCCAATCCACCCGGACTCTGCCTTCCTCCCAGGCCAATCTGCCCTTCTTCCATTATATTCTACTAATACCTCTCCCTCATGCTTCAGCATTTCACCACGCACTCCATCAGTTCCTGGGGCTTTCACCATTTTGACTTTCTTCATTACTTCCACTTCTATCCTACTGATTTTCTCCTCTCTTCTCACCTTCCTCCTTCTCCCAGCCATTCCCCAGCCATTTATTCACGCATTACTTTCATTCTCTGTGTTCAACAATTCCTTAAAATGTTCCCTCTATCTGGTCATTTTTCTCCCGTCTCCACTAGCAATCAACCATTTTTATCTTCACTCCCGGACTTACTTCTTTATTACCCTGTCTAACTCTTATCTCTTTCCAGAACATTTTCTTACATTCCCTCCATTTTACACTTAAATTCCTTCCAAATTCCTCATTGACTCTCTTCTTACTCTCTCCTACTAATCTTTTCACCTCTCTCTTCCTCTCTACATACAACTCTCTTTTCCTTCTCTCAACTTCCTCTGCGCCCCTGTTTCCCATCCTCTCATTATATGCTTTCTTCTTTTGCGCCACAGCCTGTCTTACCTCTTCATTCCACAACGCCTTTCCTTGCGCCCCCTTTCGTATTCTCTTCACCGCACACACCACTTCACATGCGGCACAGATTTCTTTTGTGAATATCGTGCACACACCTTCCACGTCCCCCATCTGCTCCATATCATATTTACCAAATTGCTCCCGCCCTTCTCTCTTATATTCTGATGTTTTTCCTTTCTCTTGCAACCTTTCTACCCTCCTTGTATGGACTGCTTCCTCCTGTCCTTCCCTTCTACTCCTCCATTTCATTTGAACCTTGACTCTCCCCCAACCTCTGTATGATCTTGAATCCATTACACACCTTCTCATTTTATCATCCACACACACACACATAATCAGTCATTGCCTTCTGCTCATTCAGTTCACTACACATCCTTCTCATCACTCGCCACACAAACCTGTGGATCATTTTGTGTCTAAAGATGGCACTGTCTAGCACCAACCCCCTCCCCTCACAAATGCCCACTAGAGCACTGCCATTCTCATCTACCTCTGCAGGCACACCCCACTCACCAACTACTCCATCTACCTTCACATTCCCTACTTTTCCATTCATATCTCCCATCAAAAACACTCTCTCATTCCATGCACGCTTCCATCTTTGTCCAGAACTCTTCTTTTACTCTTGGTGCACGATCTTGCGTTGCTGCACACACACACACACACACACACACACACACACACACACACACACACACACACACACACACACACACAATCGTCCACGTTTGTAGTCCATCTTTCAATCTTACCCACGCAATCTTTGAGCTGACGGATCCATAGTCTTTTATATTCTCCTTCCATCTCATGTACACAATACAAAGTCCTTCTTTTGCCCTCTCATTCCCACTTACTCCCGCACATATATCCCATCCACGCTCCCATTCTCTTTTAGTCTCACCTATCCATTTTGTGTCGGTTATTCCACATACATCCACTTCTGCACCCTCAAGCACCTGGACAATCTCCCTCTCTGTCACCTCATCATTCGCACCCCTTACATCCCATGTCGCAATCTGTACCATGTCCTTTGTTCGGTCCTTAGTCGTCACCGGTCGGTCAGTCCTGATCCGAGGCTTCTTGTTCGTATTTTTCGTTATTTGTTTTCCGGGGAGGGGCACTAACCCTCCACCAACCCACTTGCTGTCACGTAGGGAACACGTGTTGTTTGGTTATAATGTTATCACCCATCGTTGTAAATGATTTCCTGGTTTACAGGAAATCATTCGGATTGGCACTCAATGTAGAGCTACCCTAAAATAGAGTACCTCTACATTAAGTGAGTGGATGATGGGCACCCCCGCCTACAGCCTAAAAATAATATTAAAAATGTATTAATAAATAAGGTTCCATCTGTCCATTTTTCAGTCCTTCGTTTTTTATATTTTCAAAATGTCTCCGGGGAAAGATGCCTTCGAACCTCTCTAAAGTAGTTTTGCCTTGTCGATCTTCCATGGCTTTTCCTCATAACTCCCATTTACAGTACTGAATCCACTCTTGACACCCACCAGAATGAAAAGCGAAGTGTGTGCTGTGCGTTGTGCTGCAGTTCTTACTAACGACCTCACTGCCAACAACTCAACTGCTGCACTTCCCCTGACCCTCGTAACGCGCAGGTGTGACAGATTTAATCAGCAGCTGTGTGTGTTTTCTCTGCACCACCGCAAGTGTTGCGCCTGGGGATGTATACACAGAGTGGTGGATCTCTTTATTATACGCTTTTTACTCTAACTTGTCCTAGAGTTTCGTCTTTTTATAACATACAGTATTTCAAATAGGTCTATGGTAGAAATAGACAGTGCTACAGCTCTACATCCTTTCCATAGTACTTTGTGACTAGCATCAAAATCTAGTGTCATTCTACTCTTAGAGCTAAGAATTCAAGATAAAGACATGGGATTTTAGGCCAGGTTAGAGTAAAAACAGGACATGCTGTACTTCCTCCATGGCGCATCTAGGAGCTGTACTCGAAGTAGAATGCAAAATGCTGACCTTGTGGTGATAAACATTGTAAAGCTTTTATAATTTTGTAACATAGCTTTATCGCTTACGTTTACTTTTACTTAATAGGATCCATTTTGTACCGTGTACTGGCAGAGAAGATTTAGTAGAAAAAAAATAGATGGTGTATTACAGGCGAACCAGCATTGTGGCAACGTCATTATCCAACACCTCGGGTGTAATGTCATCAGGACCGAGTGCAGTGGATGCGTAGGCAGGTGATAATTACCCTATTCAGAGCTGCCAAAGTTTATTTGGTTAATGTACCTTTATACATATACATATATATTTTAAACCTACAATCGTCTTCAAGATCCCCAAGTTACAAATTAATGAGCCAAGCAAGACAAGTAGAGTAAACAAAATAAGAAACTCTCAGGTGCACACTGTATATTAAACATTTTTTATAAATATATATTTTTAACGAAACTCACGTTCATATCTATCACAGGACTGTTATTTGCAATATATGCCAGAGTCTATCTCAATAATTTCGTGTCATCGCATATATGAGTAGATAAAAATCTGTGGTGCAAATCAGGGGAAAAAAACAGGCTAAAACAATGAAAATTTGTTGTTTCCAATAAGTACAGAACAAGTCAGAAACCAACACTGGAACGTGACTCCCTCGAAATTGCTCCACTTAAAATACAGGCTAGATACGTAAAATCCACCCTAGGCAATTTACCAGTCAAAAAAGCTCCAGGCCCAGATGGAATTCCTCCAATTGTTTTGAAAAAGTGCTTCCAAGGACTTGCTTCTCTTGTAGCTAAATTATTCCGACTATGCATACGTACTTCTTCATTCCCTAATTCTTGGAAAGAAGAAAATAAGTTCTTCTGACCCCTCTGATTACAGACCAATAGCTCTCACGTCTTCTCTTGGTAAAGTATTTGAAATTGTAATGAATCAGCACATAGTTAAACATCTCGAATCCAACAACTTAATTAGTGATAGTATGGATTTCGCCACGACAGATCCACCATTGATATACTCAGTCTCCTGACTCATACCATCCATCAGTCAATCGAACAAGATAAAAGTAGATGATGTATATTCCAATTTCCACTCAGTTAACGTCGGCTTCCCACAAGGATCAATTCTGGCTCCAACCCTATTCTTAATTCATATTAATGATCTCCTGTCTGTCACCCACAAATCCATCCATTCTTACTGATGATTCAACACATCACAGTTCATTCACGCTTAAATCCCCATTCATAAAGTTTAATATCTCTAACTCACAACTCAGTACAGCCATCTCCATAAACCAAGACTTATCTAGGATCACTGAATGGGGACAAAATAATCTTGTCTCAATTAATGCTAGTAAAACCAAATATACACAATTTACTAATAGACAGATATTGCCAGATTCCTATATTACCTTCAGTGATACTAATATTCCTATCTTCAAAAGTGTTGAAATTCTCAGTATATCACTTAACAATGCCCTCAGCTGGACCTCTCATGCCAGATCACTTGCTAAAACCGCCTCAGAGAAACTTGGATTATTGTAAAGAGTTCGTAGCTTCTTCACTGACGAGCAGTTGGCTGCAGTTTATGAGTCATTTGTACTCTCAGCTGAAATATTGCTCACACTTGAGGAATGGATGTGGAGAGGTTGCAATAAATCAGCTGGGCAAAATTCAGTACAGAGCTGTCAGAATTTTTAATAACCCTGCTATTACAAACTTAACAAGAAATGTTGCCTCCCTTGCATTATTTCACAGATATTTTTATGGCAAATGCTCAGACGAAACTGCGTCCATTGTGCCACCTCTCCATGCCTTCCCTGTGCTACACGGGCATCTGGCAGCGCTCAGGACTGGAATGTCACGCAGCCATATTGCAGGAGTTCCGTCTATCAGAAATCTTTTATTCCCCGACCTGCATCTCTTTGGAACTCGCTTCTCCAGAGCTGTTTATGAGTAAGACGTTTCACAGTTGACCTGTCGAGTATAAGAATGACTTAGAGTATCAGTTCTTTTACATCAGAGTTGGACAATGGAGGGGCGACAGTGCGCTGCCACATGTGTGCAGCACGTCTGCTATAACGAACAAGGGATAAAATAAGGCAATTAAAAAGAACAGTGATCGTTTAAATTGCAAGAGTAAAGAGACGAAAAGGCAGCTCTACAGCAGAGAGAGACAGAAGGGCAATCAGAGTCAGGGAGAGGAGGAGAATACATATGACCACTATCTTTCGAAGAGCTGTATGTGGGGACCCACCCAAACATGTAGGTCGTACTTCACACATGGAAGAATATGACTCTTGTATAAAGGCAATAGCTGTGTAGATGTAAAGAAAATGCAGAACCTACTTAGCACATCTATCCTCTTGGAGGATGACTTTGTTAGGGAGGTAATATGATCTTTCCACGACAGGTACCGATATTAAAATGGAATGAGGGACTGAGCTGTATATTGTTAAATGTTAAAGAATATTGATGAAGGTGATTTTGAAAGAATGAAAAGTGAAGGAGGGGAGTTATTGTTGCATTAAATTATACATCCATTTTTTTTTTACCCCAGTCCAAAATAAAAACCAAGTCAGAAATTACATATACTGCAACCTCATTCAATGATTGTTTGAACAAATGCTTTAATGTACGGTGAGAGAAGGGGATGGAAATGTGAAGGGTGGATTCATCAGCATAAGAGAAGACAGGACTAGATAGCAGTTCATATAATCATTGATGAATAAAAGGAGGAGAGTTGTTGAAAGAAGAGAACGCTGACGAGCACCACTTATGATACATTTAGAAGAAGAACAGAGCCAGTCTATAACAGAAATATAGAAGGACCAGAAACGAATCATAAGATGAATACACAGACTGAAGGATAGAAACCGATACAGAGCTGTCTGGAAGTAAAAGACTTGTGCCAGACTCTGTCGAAAGAGCTGAGATGTCAGATGGAATGCTAAAATGTTTGTCAAAGTCTCGAAAGGAGGATAACCAAGAATCAGAAGGGAAGAGAGAAGATCACCTGTGAAGTTTCCCAGGTTGAAGAAATACTGACGGTCGGTATGAGATGAAAGATGCTTCAAAACTTCCTGCCAAGGATAGATTCACAGACTCCCCCATAAAAAAAGATTTTTGAGCAGTTGGGCGATAGACAGAGTTTTTAATGATCAACCTTCTTTGTAACAGACTGGATGAAAGTTAACTTCCAGCAAGAAGGAAAGCTGCCTGTTGACAGACAATGGTGAAAGAGTGTAAGAAGATAGGGGTCTCAGCATGGAAAACATATTTTAGGAAAAACAGGAGTCATTGAATCATGTTTGTATGACTTATGAGTACTTATACTAGTGAAGGTAGAAAATGCATTCTTTGAGGAAGTTAAAAAGGCATAAAGAAGTTAGAGGGGAAGGAAACTGAGGGAGAACATCGGAATGATCCAAAGATGATTTAGGGGAATAAATCTGGGCAGCGCATTCTGCTTAATCAGTTACAGGAAAGGACAATGATGTAAAATTTTGCCTGAAACGATTTGACCAGTATACCAGCACGAGAGGGAAGAATCTGATTTGGAGAGTGTCATGATTCGAAACCAAAAATTCACAGTTGGAAGAGTTTGGCTGAATGACCTTTGTGTAAAAGTCAAGTAATCGATACTGATGTTAATGGTGTCGTGTAGTTTTGGTACTTCATCTCAGAGTCTAGTTGGAAGGGCCTGCCTGAAGTTAGTCAGTCGACCATTAGCAGCGGATTCAGGCTGATGGAGTGAACAACACTGTAAAACCCAAGACCACAGTCTTTTCGAAGAGGGAGAAAATTAGTGAGATTAGAGACAGGTGTTATTTAATTGATGAGTACAGTTGCGGACATCAAACAGAAACACTCCTTCCACCAGCGAGGTGGTGTAATGCCCTCCGGATCTGGTAACAGTGGAAAGTTTGGAACTTCACCAGGTTTCGTTCAGTCCCTTGGACGAACCGAACATGGTGATCATTATCGCTGTGCGCAGTTATTGGTGGTAATATAATATATAAGCAATGCTCCGTCAGAAAATATACTGATAATAGCATGTCATGATTATGGTAAGTTTTTAAAAATTGTCACACAAGATAATGGCAGTTATGAATGAAACGGATTTCATGAGTGGTTTAGTTTCGAGTCATGAACCATGCAGCATCCTACGTCATAGTATATAGCTGTCCCACAACTATCACTGAACAGTGAATTATCGTTTTGCCATCCACCCTACCACGAACCTGACATTGGTAGGCCTCTGAAATCGAAGCAAGTTCACCATATACAGGAGGTGGCGCCACAGGAGGCGGTAGGGTGAGGGTGAGGGACCCGGTAGACAGGAGGAGGGAGGTGGGTGAGGAGGGGGGCAGTAGTGGTTGAACTGGGGGCTAGAGGAGATGGGTGAGGAGGCAGGGGACGGTGGACTTTGGTAGAGAACAGGAGCTGCAGTGGGAGGGATAGATAGCAAGGTGATGACTGGGCCAAATAATTACTTCACGGAGAATATATAATTTTACAGTCAGATCACGAAACGTTATGTTGACGTTGCCACGTGATGTAATTGACGGTCATTGTAACAATTCACGGCAAACTTTGCACTGGGTGGCTTAGTACCCATGTATTTTGAGTATGGCGACAGTTATGTGCAAATATATGACACGTCCCTACACTTTGTTAGATGTTACAGCTGTTGTCATAGTGACTGGGAATTACTCTTGTAGCGTATTACGTAGTACGACGATGGATGACGACTAATATCGCAGAGAAGGGATAGACCTATGCAGAGCTTTCCTTTATTACCAACTAATATAAACAGTCTGACAATGATGGTCCCTATGGGTGTCACTAATATCTGTATGGTACCGATGTAAAATAAAAGTGGATTTGCTTAACCGAGGTTTATGTTATTGTTTTCTGTATGCAGTTTGGCTGTTGATTTTAGACACTGCCAGTGGTTATGAGTTATATTTAAGTTCATACTGAGCAACTGTCGTATTCCTCAGGCATTCCTTCACAAATTCTCCAGCCAATAATGGTGGAGAAAGGTTGTAATGTTTGCAATTATCCAGTCTGATCACGCGCACAGTACATCAACTATGCCATTTGTTACAGAAATCGATTGTATTAAGTGGTAACTATCTGCATGCGTTGTTATGCTAAACAGCCGATTAGCGTTCACACTGTATGAAACTGACAGGATAAAGATAAATACGAGGACCATTGCTCTGTTACGGAAGGCAGCTACTGAGCCGCACATCTCAGCAATGTCCGAACATGGCGCTGCTGCCCGGGCTGAGTAACGGTGCTGCAATCCATTAAAGAAGACATGAACCACTGTCGTTGATGTATAAACATGTGATCAACTGTTCATAGTGTAGCAGTCATTAGGGCCATCTCTCCTCCCCGTCAGGTCTGAGTGTACGCAGTTGTCGGGAAGAGGGAGGGGCGGACAGTTAACTGGATACTGAAGTTGTGAATCAGATTGCATAAGTTAAACGTCCTTCATACCACGATTTACTTTATTGGTACGGGGTCTGCAGTGATCCAACAAAGATCATGTAATACAGCTGATAAGGTATCTCTCTACCCTACCCCAGTATCGCCACCAACGTTCTGGAACATAGTCCATCACCCCCCCCCCCCCAGTAAAACACCTTTTCGTTTACCTCGGTGCCATACAGATATTAACGAGAACCCTAGGCGCGAATCACTACTGTTTACTATTTATTGTGGCAGGAGATAATTCCTTTCCCTCCCTCCTCTGCTTTCGATATCTGAGTCGTCATCCATGATGTTGCTACGTAAACACAGCAAGAATAGCTCCCAGTCGCAATGACAACCGGTGTGACGTTCGCTTCCTGCCCAGGTAGCTGCCTTGCTGGGAGAGGTAGGGCTCTCCTGTCACCTAGCAAGGATATTTGATTTGTCAAGGTCTAGCTCGGGGGAATAATCCCTTACAACAACCCTATAGGTGTGAGATTAAGCAAACATTCTAGGAGCGTTTCATATAATACCATGTGATGACAGTCATCATACACTAATAATGCAAGGTTTGTGTAATGTGCCGCCCCGTGGGGAGTTGGTCGTCCTATAGACGATATAACAAAACACGCTAGACTGCTTAACTTGCCGAAGTCAATATAACGTTTAACGGCCTATCAAATTCCATAATCAACGTTAAACTATAGCAGATTTGGCACCATGTCACCAGCGTATCATTTATCCATCCCATCCTATCTTCCTGCCACAGTCCACTCTCCCCTACATCCTATCTTCCTGCCACAGTCCACTCTCCCCTACA
>JAGKTI010011237.1:9268-26861 GCA_018397915.1 Birgus latro
GGAGAGAGAGAGAGAGAGAGAGAGAGAGAGAGAGAGATGACAGAAGACGATTATGAAAGAGAAAAAAGAGGGACGTTTACGAAAGCGTATGCATGGAAGAATACAGTAATGGGTCCTCCATGAATGTCTGAACTTGTAGGAGGGAGGGAGAAACGGAACGAGGAAGAGAAAGAGGACAGAAGAGGAAAATAGATAAGCATACAAAAAAAGAGTACAAAGACTGGAACAAGAAAGTAAACAAGGAAGGGGCACAATAGGAGACAGAACAGATGACAAAGATAGACGGGAGGCAATAGAAGAGAGAGAAAGAGTGAAGGGATAAGAGACAAAACAAAGAGGGTGAAAGCAAGACGTAAAACAGAAGTCGAAAATAAAACAGTAAACAAAGATGACAGGCAAGAAAGGAAGAGAAGGTTCGCCGGATGCAATATGACAACATGGAATGAGCGAGGGAAGAAGGGACGCAGTAAGAGAGGGGATGGAGGAGGAAAATACGGTTGAAGAAAAAGAAATTATGAAGTGGAAAAAAACAATGTTTATATTGAAGGACGAGACGAGAAAGTGGATAATAAGGAGATGAAGATCCGGTGAGAGATGACGGGGAGAGGCAGTGAGATGTCAGAAAATGATACGAAACGACATTAAAAAAAAAAAAAAGAAAAAGAGAAAGAGTGATAATGAAAAAGTAAGCAAAAATCACAAGGAAGGAAGGGTACCACGAGAGTGAATGTGTGTCAAGATTTGAAAGGAAGGAGGGAGGAAGGGAGGGAGAGACGGAGGGAGGTAAGGCAGAGGAAGGATATAAAAAGGGATAAGGATGATGGAAGAGAATGAGGAGGAAGAAAAGGAAATACAGATAGCAATCAGAATGAGACGATACGGAGGGAAAAGGAAGGACAAAGTAACAAAGTGTGTGGATGGACGAGAAGGGGGAGACTGAATGAGTGAACTAGGCAGAGAGGGAAATTAAAGGAAAAACAGAGGGGGGAGAATTAACAAAGAGATGATGTAGAGCATAGAGGAAAGACAGATCGATAGAGTGTATGGGTGAACGAGAAGGGTAGACTGAGTGAGGTAAGGCAGCGGAAAGAGAAGACAGAGGAAGAAGAAAAAGAAAAGACGCAGGGGGAATCAAGAAGGCAAAATCCGAGTATAGAGAGGAAAGGAAGGAGAGAACGAAAGACTGTGTGGATGGATGAGAAGGGGGAGACTGAGTGAGGCAGAGGAAGCGACGCACACTCCACTGCCCACCAAACTGGGAAGCTGACGACGACTCCAGGGGCCCGGCGGGGAGTAGACTGAGACGCTCCACCCCCACCCCGCCAATTTATAAGGGTGCTTCTCCTGCGCCCCTCCCTAACTCACGCCTAGCTTTTGGCATACAGTTGCGGCAATCATGGGGAAGTGGTACGCTAAGGTGATGCTCAGGAGGATAGTGCTTTTACTTCATTAAACACTGATATAACCTAACTTAACCTAACTACTCAACCTAATTCTACTCTCCTAGTTACTTAGGCCCAAATTTTGTGTGTACAGTTGTGATAATTAGGGGGAGGTGGTACTTCAAGGTGTTTTTTTGCTGTGCCAAGGACTATCGTGCTGGCTGTATTTAAACCTGATGTAATATAAATTAGCCCAGTGTCAAAGCTTAATCAGATTTGGCATTTCTTGATATTCACCATCTGCTTTTGCACAAACAGTTGCAGCAGTGAGAGGGAAGTGGTACTGCAAGATGAGCTTACCCTGTACCCAAGATAAACACTCTTACTTTACTTAACCTTAGTCTAATCTAACCCAGCAACTTACCTTAACATAACAACACCCTAACCTAACATGACCTGGCCTAACATCCAAACGTAACTTAATCTAATTCAGACCTAAAAACAGCAAGGGTGCAACGCGAGTACAGTACGGAAATTTGTCCCTGTGCCGCGATGTGCTAAAGACAGTTGCCCGAGAGTGCCGTGTGCAAGGACTTAAGTCTTCATATGTTGCAAACCCTTATAACGTAATCCAATGGCCTTCCTGTTGCATCCAGACTCGAGGCAGTTCTTCAGTGCTTCTCTTTCTTTCCATATGCTAGCCCCTTCAGCCCCAGGATATAATTTTTGCTTTACTCTTGCTACTAGTACACGGTTATATTCAGCTTGGGGAGAGAAGGAAAGAGGAAAGAAAGAAGGATAAGGATAGAGGAAGGTGGAAGGAAGGAGAGGGAAAACAGGGATATGAAAAGGTGAGAAAAATAATTTAATGAAGGATATAAAACATCCCTCCAGTTCCAAGTATCTTCCCTTAGCTGAACAGGATCGTCTGCAGATACTAAAAAAATCAACAAAACACGTCTCAAGATTGAAGAGGTTAAGAGAATAGCACGGCACTGAACGTCAATGCGTTGTACTCAAATGTTCGTACTCACCAAAACTAGAATATCAATTTACGTGTTCTGCCACTGAGCAAGCACAATTTATATCCTTCAATACCAGGATTTCCTTTTAGGTATATAATCTAGCTAACGCTAAAAGATTTTATTCTACCTGGGTCGGCCCTTTAGTAGCGAGAGGTTGAAGAATGAAATCCATGGTTACATTCGTCGCAGAATATGTCGAAATTGCTAAAGTCCAATAATCCGTGCTCTGCTAACAATGTCTCCAAGAAGGCTAATAGTTTCAGTGAATTTTGAGGCAAGATGAAAATGTAGATGAGGGACAACCGTTTGCTTATGGATAATATATATATATTTTTTCACTCCATTGACACTACCCATTGATTTATGTCCCTCGAATTTAATCTTTACCTTGAAACGATCATTAACTACAAAAAAATGTTTCTAGGTCAAGGTTTGAAGAAGCTGGAGGTTAAACAGACAGAAGGATAGACAGACACACAGACAGAAAGACGCGACCAACAGCGTTTCCTACGTGTTGCGCGGTAAGATGAAATGATTAATACTGAAGAGTCCTGATTATGCTGTTACTGTTCATCATTTTTTGTTACGTTTGAATTATCTGTCTGGAAATTATTATTATTATAATTATTATTATTATTATAAAACACACTTTTCAGTAAGCTTAAGTGTATATTCAATTTGTATACATTTATCTTTCAAAGGTCGCTATCTATCTCAACATATCCCGGTGTGTGTGTGTGTGTGTGTGTGTGTGTGTGTGTGTGTGAAGAGAGGATGTAAATCATGGAAAATAAAGGGTGGGAAGGGAAGAGAGGGTGGGGGAGAAAATTACTGAGCAGATCCCAGAGCCTTGTCTCTTCCCTTTTCACCACGGGAGATCTATCCTGGATGAATAACCTCCTATGATGGCAGCAAGGAAAACTAAAGGAACCATCGTGCCGACAGGGTTATGCAAAACTCTTTTCTGAACAGTCCTTCGCTAAAAGAAGTCCTGCTAAAGTTGAAAAAGAAATCTCACAAGGGAAAAAAAAAGCATGAAAAAGTAAAGAGTTATTGTGTAAAAGGAGTTAGTGTAAAGTATGCGGTAGTCGAAAGATGAAAACCTTGACAAGCCTTATGGACAGCAGCTACGGACGGCCACGTACGAAGGCCTTTATTCCCGCGTATTGAGGAGGTTTCCAGGCACCTCTACCTTGCCAGTTTATATTTGTTTCTGGCAATGAAGTAGGGGAAAAAGTGAAAAAAGTCATCGTATTGAAGGGGTTACTAAGGACAACCATATATACCCATTCATCTTCCGCCACATCGTAAGCTTCTTGGATTCACAGTCGCGCCCACAGCTACAGCTCGTGCATTCCACCAGTATGCTTCAACGCCCACTAACCCCACTACCACCATCACTTCTCACTGCTGTAACTGCTATCACGATCTCCATATTTTCACACACACACACACACACACACACACACACACACACACACACACCAGTGCCCAGTAACTTTACCATCGCTACCACTTTCCCCTAAATGCTGCGACTGTCACTCTTCACCACCACCAACACCATCAGCTTATTTTCACTAGCATTCCTACCATCACACACACACACACACACACACACACACACACACACTTGCATCTTTCCACACCACTGACGCAAAACACCTGATCATCTCCAAACTGACTGTTCAACACTGACAGTAACAAAATGAGAACTTCCTTTAAGGTGTTTATGTCTTTGAGAACCGAAACACCTAAACAGAATACCGAGGTTTATCTAAAGTCCATAATTACTTCAGATGTTTAGCTAAAGTGTTTACATGTTTATATTTCGCAGGGCCACCACCACCACCACTACCACCACCATCATCATCATCATCATTATCCAGTTTTTTATAACACTGAATGGGGTGGATAGAATCAAGAAAACAAAGGAAGCACACGAAACAGTAAGCTATTTCAGTCAGAAAATGAAGCTATTAAAAATGACAGTGAGAAATGGACTGTTCTTTTTAATGGGCATCATGTAACCTATCCATAATCATCATCATCATCATCATTACTTCTTAACCTGTAACTAGCTCCATTCATTGGGGACGGTGCAAGGATCCAAAAATAGGGAAAAAAAATTGCACCTCAAGCAGTAAAGTAGTCAAAACAGGTAAAACTTGAGGGATGGTGACAGGAAGTTTGAGGCAAGGTATTACCCTCAATCTTCACTGTCATGTAGTAGCTGTTACGTAGCAGACAAGGGATTCTCAGAAGCTGGGCGTGTGTGTTTGTGGACGAGAAGGAAAGAGGAAGGGATGAAGGCTAAGGACAGAGGGAGGTGGAAAGAAGGAAAGGGACAAAAGGGACTGAATAAGGGGAGGAGAAAAAAAATGGAAGGGGGAGATGAAGGATACTGGAAGAAAAGGGATGGCCTGAGGGAGATGAGGCGAAGAAAAGAGAAGGAAGGATAGGGAGAGGAAAACAGAAAATAATGTAGATGGGAAACGAAGGATTTACAGAAGGAAAAGGAAAGCCAGAGGGAGATGAAAAGAAGGAACTTGAAAGAAGGACAGGAAGAGGGCAAGAGAGAGAAAAAAAAAGATGAAGAAGAGAGGGAGAGAAGATAACGACAGAGGAAAAGTGAAATATAAGGCCTAATAATACTCGTACACAAGGGGCTGTAACAACCAACAGATAAATTTAGTCTGACTTTTCAACATCGGATACTGAACTCTCTAAGGGAATTTTTACATTGATTTTTGCAGTAATGTATGCTCACGTGCCTGTATTTAAGAGTTGATGAGAAATAATACTAAATGAAAGAATTATACCGAAGTACTGAATTTATATTTCTCGTGAACATGCAACAGTTCTGGCTTGAATTATGATGCTGTTTCGGTATGTATGTATAATTCTTCCATTTGAACAAGGCACGGTACTGTGAAATCAAGACACATAAATTTAACCTTTCACTTCTATTACTTTTTTTTATTATAATTTTGCTTACCCTAGACATTTCATCCTGTGCAGAATATACTTTCGAATTAAAGAGCCAAGATTATAGATTTCATTAACCCTTCTACCACCAGACAGCATTCCTTCCGTATTCTGAAATAAAAAATCTTCTGAAGGGAGCAAGAATAAACTGGAAATACGTACCGGGGCAGAAAAGAATAGTATGGCGTAAGATGCATCAAAGAAATGACTTCCTTGCCTGCCCTCCATCGCCACCGACCTTGACACTGCACATCCGGGGGGGCTGAGTGAGGCTGCCGCAGATCTGTTCAGCAGCATCGCGCACAGTCAGGCCTGGAGAGAGATTACCGTGCTGAGTAGAAGCAATGCTGAAGTACTTATAAACATTTAACTGCTGTAATGATATAGATAAAATGAATGAAAGTCTTCTAATCGATATTTCATTTCTCTGTTATTATCTCAAGATCAGGAGAGATTTTCCAACCTGGGGTTCAGCTGTAGACTTTGTTAATCTCTTTGCTAACAGACGTCTCCATTAAGCTGAATATTTCATCTGTAGGCAGTACGAATGAAAGAACAGGTCCTCGGGCCAAAGGAGTAAGCATCATATATGGATAGTGGCAATTAAGACTTGTGAACCACTTTCCTTAATAATGACACTCCTCAGCTTTCCTAAAAATATCAGCCACGGTAACCATATCCACTGTTAGGGGTGAAGGCACATGTTTTCTTCACAATGCATAGATGTGTGGCAAGAAGTGGTCTTGGGCCGAAGGGAACGGACTGTCATAACTACGCTGAAAGTCTGACATAAAACATAAAAAATAGGGAGGGGGGAGGGGGGTTGGCGTGAAGCAGCCTAACCCACCCCTTGCAATGTAACCAGCATTAGTTCAGGCAGGTCCCGGCCTCTGGTTTCCTGTAGCAGTGAGGGTAACTGGTGTATGAACTAGTTGGCAGCTGAGCCTGTCCAGAGAACAAGGGAGTGGAGTCTGCTCACACTAAGACGTTTTACGGAGGAAACGAGAAGCAAAATGCGGTTACATTATCCCTCTCTTAACCCTCAAATTTAGGATGAGAAAATTATTTTTATTGGAACAAGGTATACGAAAGCAATGTTGTCTTGTCAAAATATTTCTGATGCGTTTTTCGACGTTTTCCATCATTTTTCGCCAAAATAATCAACACGAACAGCACATCAATACAACGACATTTATAGCATGTCATCACTGATCCCACAAGCTTCCTCAGCGTCATCTTCCCTCATTGGCCTCAGTTCAGCCAACTTCGCGGCCGTCATAAGAGCTCTTTACAGCCTTCGGCAATTTTTCTTCAACGCCATATATGCGAAATACGTCCATAATCCCTCTCAGTTCTCTATTAAATTTTTCCCATATCCATAAATGCCAAAAAATCTTCTGTAGTTCTTTTCACATACTTTCTCCTTTCTCTGTCTGACCGCAGATATTTAATCCATCTATCCTTTCACATTTAAGACACCACCCAGTTCACCACACACAAAATATCCTGATACCTGTTTCACTTTGTCATTCTTACTTGCTTTGCTCTCTAGGAATAAGCTGTTGACAATATATATAGTACCTTTTTAACTACCATAATCGTGTTTAGCAATCCGTCTCCAAAATACATCCTTATCTGTTTCCAGAGCCAAAGAAAAGAGGAGGAAAAACTGCTGATTCCCGCGGTGGGCGTGGGTGTGAATGTAGGGGATAAGGCGGGATGTGCTGAGTCAGTGGAAACAATGTGAGCAGGATGCTTGTTGTGTGGCAGGAGGAAAACACTTTACGAGTTCGTGTGTATGTGCTTAAGGGGAAGGAACGGTAGACTAGGGACAATAGGGGACAGGAGTTTGGGGAGGTGGAGAAGGGGAGAGGGAGGAAGAAAATAAAGATGACGGTTAAGTGTATGGACTATGTGTATATCTATATCTATCTATCTGTCTATCTATGCATGCACGTATCTATCTATATACATACATACACACATGCATATCTATCTATCTATCTATCTATCTGTCTGTCTTTCTATGCAGTATACATATACGGCAGTGAAACGAGAAGAATCAATAACGAATGAAACTTGGGAGTTAGGAAGAGAACTGGGAGTAATTAAAGACTACGTATAATGACGGAATGGATTTAAAAAATAGAGTTAGAGAAAGAGGAAGAATGAACAAGGACGAATAGAAACGAGAAGGCAGGGGTGGGAAAGTGGCAGCGGGAGAAGTGTAAAAAAACAGGGACAGAGATGGTGGAAGTGTTATTCAAGGTAACTCCCAGGTTCAGTGACGATGAAACGGTGTTGGGTGTTGTCTCGCCCTGAAGTACCCTACGATTCCCTGTCAGACGTATCGGCGAACTTTTGATCATAATGTTACACACATATTTTGTTTTTTATTTTAATGACACTTAGGTGAACAGACAGCATTATATTGAGAATGGAAAGAATTCTACTTTTAAGTATTTTCCTCACAAGAGAGGGATTTGCCTGTCAGTTATCTTCCTCACCGCACCTATGTGTTACTCCTTATTACATTGGCGGGGAAAAAGGCTCGTGTGCTGTGGTGTACTGTAACGGAGAGAAACAGAAACAACGTACAAGTAAGTTTAAAGGACGGGAACAAGAAGAGAGGAAGAAGGAAGGAATCGCCAGAGACACTAAAAGACATGAGGAAAAGAGGAGGAGGTTAGGGAGCTGTGATGCTCGCTGGGGTGAAGGTTTGGTGGATAGGAGGCGAAGGAGGAAATGGATGGTGGAGGTAGAGGGGAGGTGTTCTCATGGCTTGGAAGGCTCCCCACCAGCTCCTCACCAGTTATGTTTTGTGTACGGTGCGTGGATATCTTTTTGCACGTTATCTGTACAAACTGTGGCTATGTTTGGAGCACAACGAAATGTTTTAATGAATAAGTAGGTGAATTTACGCAGACAGGTCGAAATAAGAGGCTATGGTGTAGTTGGTGAAGTGGGTGATAGTGGTGAGTGTAGTGGAGGTGAGTGTGATGACAATGATGGTGTTGTTAGTGTTGTGGTATTTATGTATGCTCTGTAGAGGCCACGTTGCATACACCTGACGAGGACGGTTCGTTGTAGGCTACTATTTACGTTCAAGTCGTGCTTTACGGATCCTGGAGGACATATGTTATGTCGAGCGGAGGAACACGCCTCTCTGGCTCGTATTCTCGTTAGTTAAGAAAGCTCCCTAAAACATCTTTCTTAATGCTTTATTTTTAGATATGGCTGGTTATATCCTTTTGTCCATTATGTATGTAAAGTGAGGCTATATTAGAAGCATTTACATAACTCAGAAGGGGAGAGTATGGTGTAATAAGCATAATAAATCCCGAAGAGGAAGGTGATAGGGAGCTTTCTTAACCGCCGAGAATATGGAGATATGACACGTCCCCACCCAGTGCTTTTTACATTGGTATGAGACAGCAGCGTATGGACAGTTGCTTTGTTGAATAGCTGTCAGCGGGCATGAGAGTCTGGATGCATCTGAGAACATCGGAGAGGACATATAGTTGCACCTCTTTCAATGAAGAATAGATGGTACGGTTCACAGAGAGGTAGCGTGACCAAGAAGTGCAGTGCAGAAATGACTGACAGAGAGAAAATGGCATCAAAGTACAGGCGATGGGATGAAGGGGTAAGGATGGTGGAGATGGGATGATGGGGTATGGGTGGTGGAGATGGGATGATGCGGTATGGGTGGTGGAGATAGGATGATGGGGTACAGGTGGTGGAGACGGTATGACGAGGTATGGGTGGTGACGATAGGATGGGTGGTGGAGAGAGGCGTCTGGGCTGAAGCACGATTATGGGGATAGGGACGAAAAGGACGCGGATTGCTGGAGGGACGTTGACAGGGTGAGTGGAGGTAGGGGATGATGGTGGCAGGGGATGGTTGGGGACAGAGAAAGTGAAGGAAGGGACAGGGGAGGCAGGGAGTGTACAAGTAGGATATGGAGGGTACAAATGATGCAGGCAGGGTTTGTGTGTGGAGGCAGAGGGTGGTGGGGACAGGGGGAGTGCAAGGAGGGAGAGTGACTGTAGTGGGTGGTCGAGTCAGGGAGAATGAAGTCAGTCTGTGGTGGGGAGGGGGGAGCAAGGGGAGTTAAAGCATTCTTGGAAGGGTCAGGGAGACTTTAGAATCGCCAAGGACGTTTACAGTGAATACTTGAGAACCTTGTCAACGATAACAACATGCAGGGACAGTCGGCTACAAATATGCTTTAAAAGATGTTTAGTTATAACCCATCTTTTATATTCTAGTCTTGCAACCACCAGACGATTATTTTTTCTTTTGAGAAGAGACTTTTCTACCTGAGGATTTAAGATATAGCGATCACTAACCTGCTCACCAAAAGAGGTCTCTCCGAACCTTAATAAAAGCGTGTGGATGTAGCAAGAACACACTAAGCATCATGATACAGAGCAAGGATGAGGGCCCTGACAAAGGCAGCAACAAGCACACAACAATCGACGTAAACAAATGACTGACTTAATTCCTTGGATCGTATTCTTGTAAGGTCACCTTTACCTCTTCGTTAGGTATTAATATATACATATCTGTATAATACGAATATGCATAAATAATAATACAGGTGCATACAGTCAAACCTCTTAATTCAAGAAGACGTATTATCACTCTCCTTAATCCCACCAGAACACAACCCTCGAGAGATAATTTTGGCGGCAACGTTGTGCAAGTTTTCACCCTCACATATCATCTACTTAACCCGTTGACGCACGCAAGCCCACGCACCAACAAGCATATATTTGTGGTGTGTATGGTGGGAATGCTTTGTCCTTTCACTCTGGTACTCAAGATCGTATTCTTTGTTGATATGGAGAGTTTGTAATACATCTTTCTTACCGAATAACTCCGTATTTTGCACCTAAATATTCTCCTCTGTGTTATTTATATTATTTTAATATCAATCATCAACAGACAAGAGGGTACTGAGCTGTAAGGTGTGCAATAAATCGGTAAGGAGAGGGTGTTAGGTAATCTTCAAAGTTACTTATCACATGACATTCAGGAGAACAGGAAAATGTTAGCCACCCTTCACAACCAGATGTCTCTCGTATGCTGAATAAAATCGTCTGTCGGCAGAGTAAATAGGACACAGAAGACGTCTTGGTTTTGAAGGAGGATATACCTGTTCCTAACCCGTCCCCTGCTATAAATCTCTCAAAAACTGAATTCAGATAAAGGTCTGAAGGTAACAGGAATAATAAGCCACTTCTTTCAGTTGAGCTATTTCATGTTATTCTTGCTACTTTCAGGCAATTTTATTCAGTACAAGAGACTGAAATAAAAAAAAAGTTAGATAGCAGCCTTCAATAACCCTTTTAGCAAGAATTAAATGAAATCTTGAGCGATTAACATTTTCGGTACAAAAAAAAAAGTGTGAAAATGTACTTAAATACTTCCGTAACTTTTTACCAGGACGCGTATCCTGGTTGTCTAAGTAAGCTAGCTACTTAACCCCTATAACCGCGGTTCGTCACTTCCGTGACGCTCGGGCGCAATGGATCATACCGCGGGGCGTCTCTTTTGTGATTTTGTGTTGTTTTGAATTCGCCCGGGCTTTCAGGAGGTGACTTGTATCATCTATCAGCACTGCCAATGTCCAACAATAGTCAGAGCTGCTAATGTCATCAGTACTCCCATCCATTGTTGACAATTTAGCCATTTTCCCCCATTCTAGACTCCCCTCCCTACCTCCCCTCCATTACCCTCTCGTGTCGTCTGCTCTTCTGCTCTGCGCTACGTAAATCTTCCCCGGATTTTTCCACTGATTTCATCCATTGAAATGAGCCCTATACCCTATTCTTATGCAAAATAATATATATATATATATAAACAAGGTAATTGATAGTGCCATACACCTGGAATTGGCTAATTATCACTTGGCAACATCCAACCTGCACTCTCTCGCTAATTTCCCCTGCATTTTTTTTTTTCCCGTGAAATATGCCGTATGAGCTATTCTCGTAATATAAATGTATATAAGAAAGGAAGGGAGAAGCCTGAGTGATATTTATATTCACCTGGAACTACCTAATTTATTATGTATTGACTAGATTTCCTACGACTTATTTCTTAGCATATACATTAGCAGCTGACATTTTCAACTCTTGGCTACCGACATCTCAGTTCAGTGCCGTCCTTCGAGTTGGAGGTAGTTGTTGTCGCTCCATTTCTGCCGCTTTTGCGCCCATTATAAAAGGCCCTGTGGCCTCTACCCCTACTAAACATCGTGTGGGAAGCGGTAAAGGACTGTAGATATATATAAGTGTAATGAAGTACTAGAAATAATGTGTATATGAATTAGAAATGACAATACCGGCGGCGAATTAGCGCGAGTGGGGGACTTCTATTTTACATTGCTTTCACAGTGATTTTTTTTTTGGAGTATGGATTCCAAACTACTTGGAAATCATTGAATAGTGTTTCTAGTGTTAATATCTGGCAGTGGTATTCATATTACGGGAAGTCGGGAAGTGTAAAGTGGAGACTTAGTCACCCAACTTCAGAAGTCTCCACAAGTCCTACGGTAGTCGACGAGTGCTAAAAAAACATCCCAGGAGAAAGCTGAAGGTATGTGCCATATGCATATATAATTATAATATTCTAGGACTAATAACTGATTTTTGGCAAATATTTTTAAAAAGTCAGCCGGAGCGCGGATTTGCCCCGCGGAAAGGGCAAGGCGCGCCTCTGACAACCCCGCGGTTTTAAGGGTTAACCCCTCTTTCTTACTGACTTATATCTGGATATGGCAAGTTATTTTTCTCTTGTATGATTATATCGGTGCTAGAATGCTGGAAATAGCATAAAATGGAAACTTAATGTGTGGTATGGCAAATAAATCGCTAAGGAAAAGGTGCTAGGGAGCCTCCTTATCCTAAACGGACCCATGACAGTTTTTAGCCCCATGAAGTTTTTATATTTTTTTTTATTTTAGCCTGCTGCTACTAGACAATTTTTATTCAACTTCAGAAAGACCTCTCGTACTGAAGGGGCTAATTAAGGCTGCATCTAAGTCCTCCAGTTAAAAAAAAAGTCTCACGTAAGCTAAATAAAGTGATCAGGAGAGAGAGAGAGAGAGAGAGAGAGAGAGAGAGACGTTAGTAACAGTACAAATCTCTGTGCCATGCATAAAAAAACAACTAAAATGGAGGTAAACAGTAGCCTTCCACAACAGCGCAAACATCAAGCAGAGATAAAGCCTGAAGTGCATGGCCAAAGCAGAAATAAAACCTGAACTGCATGGCCAAAGCAGAGATAGAGCCTAAATTGCATGACCAAAGCAGAGTTTCCGCAGTCACTCCTAAAGCAGCCGTAATTTTCTGTAACGTCAATACCTGTTACCCAAGTCATGGGGATGACTTAATTTAAGCTCCAGGATCCAAGATGGCAAAGAAGGCTTCGTAACACCCCTTTCTTAGCGATTTACTTTGTATATTGCACCTTGACATTTGCAGATATATCACGTACTAATATCGACACAGCTTGCACTAGTAACATACTAGAGGATATGGAATATGCAGAATGAATCGCCAAGCGAAAAGTACTACGAGGCCTTCCATACCACTCACATTCCTCTCCTCTCTCCTCTGAAGCTATCCTTTTGTCCTAGATATATATGATAAGGACAGAAGCTCAGAATATGATTTCGTGACCTAGGAAGCGTTTGTGTGTGTGTGTGAGAGAGAGAGAGAGAGGGGGGGGGAGGGGGATAATGTGGTGTCTCCAAAGCTGAAAAAAACCGCCCAACTGTAGCAAGACTAAAGGAAAAACATGTGATAGTTTCTGAACAGGTTAAATCAGATTACTTTTTAGAACTCATATTCCTGCTTTCTCATGGCGACTTAATTCAACTTAGGAGAGACTTTGAAGTGGAAAGGTAACGTATTTGAAGTGAGGAGGCAACTTAGAACATTCAAGAACCTTTCCACTACAAGAAGTCTCTCTCTCTCTCTCTCTCTCTCTCTCTCTCTCTCTCTCTCTCTCTCTCTCTCTCTCTCTCTCTCTCTTGTGCTTGCAGACTGTCCAGCCCTTAGACTCGACGCTATGCTTGTTAAACGCATGAGAAAGTTTTATAGGAAGGTAAATAACATAAATAAGTTGAGATGGTGGTAGTTATGGTGTGGGGCTGGTGACAGATGTGGTGATGCGGGTGGTGGTGAAGGTGGTAGTGAGAATGGTGGTGGTGACTGTTATGAGTATGATGTTGTGGGAGCAGGGTGTGGTGGTGAGTGTGGTTGTGGTGATGTTGGTGATAAAGATAGGTGTGGATGTGGTGTTCGTGGTGGCGAGTATGGATTTTTTGGGTGATGTGGATGGTGATAGAGGTGAATACAGTAGGAGTGGTGACAGTGGTAACGGTAAATGTAGAGGTCATGGTGATGGTGGTGGTGATGACGTGTGTGATGGTGGTGGTGGTCGTGAAAGATAATGGTTGTAACATGACGGTGGTGAGTGTGGTGGGGCAGTGGTGAAAATACTTGAAGATATGGAGGTGGAGATGCGGGTGTTCGAGGGTTATAGTGAGTGTGATGGTGGTGGTACTTCGAGAGAGAGAGAGAGAGAGAGAGAGAGAGAGAGAGAGAGAGAACTAAAGTAAATTTTGTTGACCACTGTGGCTGAGGTACTGGCAATGATGATGGTGGTTGTGGTGGTGGTGGTAGGGAGAATGGTAGCAGTGTTGGTATAACGTGTTTGTTCTAAAATCTAACCTGTCAACGAGTCCTAACCCCTTTTAGCTCATTTGATGGTCAGGTATAGTCAAATTAGTAATTATTTGACTAGTAACCAAAGAGACTCATTCCTATCCCACACCTAAAGCTCACCAAATTTCTTGCAATCTCCAGTTTTTGGGAGTGACATAGGTCTCTCAGGTGAATATAAGCAGACTAAAGTAACCGTGTGTGTGTGTGTGTGTGTGTGTGTGTGTGTGTGTGTGTGTGTTTTCCTGATTATAGACCCTGCTCACCTTTCTGAACCCCTGCTGTACGATGACGCCTTGTTTATTATATTCTCGCTACTTCCCGACCTGTCTGTCTTTAGAGAATTAAAACCCTTATCATCAGTCCCTTCACTAACAAGGTTATTTTCTGCGTACAATTCTTTCTGCCACCAGACGATTTTACTCAGTTCAGGAATTGTCTCTTATAGTGAAGGGGACGAAATTTTAAGAAACAAGATGATGATGTATAATGGTGGTGGTGGTGTGGTGGTGGTGGTGGGAGGAGTTGTAGGCGTGGTAGTGGTGGGGTTGTTAGTGAAAGGATTGGTGATTTTGTCTGGCAGTGAATTTGCTCGCACAGAGGTATAGCACAGGACGAGCATGATGGATCTCTCAATAACTGGAAAAAAAAAATGGTGTGGCTGTTAAAAGAATGACATTTAATTTGACTGCCTACGACTAAACAAAGGAGATGTGCAGAGTGAGAGAACCGGATCTATAAAACAGGTGTCAGAGTTGTGTTTCTCATGCATAATATTACAGGTTATGTGGTGTTGCAAGTGGTATACATCTGAAGTGTATGCTGTTATGCTCAGAATCACGGCCGTCATACATAACACGGGTTGAATGGAAATTAATCCGTCGACGATTGCACATTAAACCTGCTTGCTGTTGAAGACGATAGTTAATGTGAGGCACTAATATGAAGGTAACAGTATTGTACGTAATTAATTCTGCGGGTGAATCTTTCCGAAGACGATATGTGATGCTACAAATGACGCCCTGTGCATTTTTTTTTTTTTTCAGAGAAGTAAGTTTCATATCATCAGAACTGTCGTATAATTAATTGACTTAAAGATCTTTCGATATCCGCGTATACATTAGCCTGCAGTCTGCAACCAACCTTATTTTTTTCTGAAGGAAGGAAGGAAGAAATAATGAAGAACTAGCACCAAGCAATAAAATGGCTATATGGCACTGAGGCTGGCGTTGAATGGTCTTGGTGTGCGTGGTGTAAAGGAGAAAAGATCAGCGTCAGTGGGAAGTCCTTAAACTGTTTAATGTCACGAAATCAATTGTCTAACCTGATAGTAGCAGAGAGAAAACAAAGGCCGGAAGAAACATTTGATTATCAAGAAGAGAGGCAGGACAAAGGAGAGGATTAGCTGAATGCATCGTATACCATGCATAGATTCCAGGATGCTGGTGTCAGTCCTTGCCGGAAGCCTAGTGTCAAGGTCAGTGTGTCAGGTGCAGATCAGGCAGGATGCAGGTTCAACCCGGGCAGGCGATGGCATTTTTACCCCCACGGTTATCATGGGAGCAACTCTCAAGCTTGCCTTCTTATTTCTTGAGATCCGATTTTAATATATTCAGTTTAGATGGCATCAAGCGAATTCCCATGTTATCAATCTCGTGAAATATAGAAAAAGAGTCAGTGTATGCGAAGAGTGACCATCACTACGAAAGATGATGATGCCAGGTCTCGGGGTCAAGACAATCCCTAAAGAGCAACTCAGCCTTAGTGTGACTAGCAACTATTAATTTATTGCCAAACCTGCTGTCATCAAAAAACACTATTATCATTTTAACTAATAACTGAGTTTATCGACGTCAGAGGGTAGGTACCTGATTTGCAGTTCATTAAACACGAGGGAAATACATGACCAGGATCAGTGAACTCATGGTAATTCTCGAATTAATTTTACTTTTGTAGTACGTATGGGTTTGCATTCAGACAAATATAACTCTGTCTTAATATTTTTACACACACACACACACACACACACACGACAACGTTACAGAGAATGCGATGTAAAAAAAAAAATAATAATGCCATGAGTGGAAACACATTTGCTGATAACAGACGTAATAAACTGCCATAAGTACTTACAGTAATGATGATTCTGTTGTTACACACTTTCTGTTGTGAGAAAAGTAACTGGCTGCTAGATCTGAGCACACTAGCATTTTGGACACAGAACAAGAGGTGAACAAACAGTCCCTAACACCCGGGAGAGGAACCATCTTAGATACTGTAGTCAGCAGAGGGCGTTCAATTTTCTGGCTCTGCTTCCACTCATAGTTTCCACGGTGTAACTTTTCCTGTAGAGACCTTATTGCTTTACTGATGATACTTTGTTGTCCTAAACCGAATTTTTTCTCGGTTTACGACCTATGGCGTGAACGAAACTTGGTGAAGTGACCTGATACGTGTTATTCAGAAACTAAATAGGCTGCTTATGCTCGAGTAAGCGTCAAGATCAAGAACAAGGCATAAAAGAATACAGCATCACGCTTTCTCTTCCGGGTAGTGAACAGGCAGCGATCGAAAGAGTTTTGTTCCTCATTGCTTCGAGCTGGATATTAGTTAGGATAAACTTCTGGCAGTGATGTTAATAATCCTTTTACACGCTTGGGACATGCCACAAAAATACCCATCATTGCTACTGTCAGCATAATATATATAGAGAGAGACCCCCAGTTTTAATGAATGCAGTGATATTGAAGAGTAACTGCGTCTTGACAAAAGAGAGCTGGACATACCGGGCATTAACTCTTCCTGTTGACATGTAGTGAAAGATCGGGTGTCAGGAGCAATACCAGGTTTTTACGTACCGAGGTTAGGACACACACACACACACACACACACACACACACACACACACATTACACGCACAGTCAGCGCCATGGGAGTGACAGGCGAAAGAAAACGATCGTTGTGGTTGAGAATGGGGGTTTTGAATAGTGGTGGTGAGTGTGATGGTGGTGAACGTGGGCGATGACGCTAGTGATGGTGATGGTAGCTGTTTCTGTGATAGTGACCGTAGTGGTGAGTGGAGGTTCTGATGATGACTGTGGGTGTGAATGGTTGTTGTGATGATGATGACGGTGGTGATTATGATGGTGCCTTCGAAGATGATGTTTGTAATACTGACGTTCGTTTTTGAATGATGGTTGTGACTTCGACGGTGATGGCGGTGGTGGTGATGGTGACTGTGGTGGTGAATGGTTGTTATAATAGTGGTTATAGCTGTGAATGGTTGTTGTGGTTGTGAATGGTTGTTGCAAAGATGGAGATAAAAGAGACAACTGGCAGTGATGAAGGTAGAGTGGAAATGTGTCACTGCGAATTAAACCAAACGAGCGTAAAGCCACAAAGAAAACCTACGCAGTAACTCTCTCTCTCTCTCTCTCTCTCTCTCTCTCTCTCTCTCTCTCT
>JAGKTI010011238.1:12608-26857 GCA_018397915.1 Birgus latro
CATTGCACTTGACATCTCAAAGGCTTTCGATCGAGTCTGGCATAAATCTTTAATTTCCAAACTGCCCTCCTACGGTTTCTATCCTTCTATCTGTGCCTTCATCTCTAGCTTCCTTTCTGGTCGTTCTATAGCCGCTGTTGTAGACGGCCATCGTTCCTCTCCTAGACCTATCAACAGTGGTGTTCCTCAGGGTTCTGTCCTATCACCTACTCTCTTCCTTTTATTCATCAATGACCTTCTAAGCTGTACATCTAACCCTATCCACTCATATGCTGATGATTCCACCCTTCACCTTTCCATTCGGTTCCCGCAACGTCCATCTCAGCAGTTACTTCAACAAAAAAGGGATGAGGCTATGGCACACCTAATGTCTGATTTGGCTCGTATCTCTGATTGGGGTAAAAATAATCTTGTTATTTTCAATGCATCAAAAACTCAGTTCTTACACATATCAACCCGACAAAATCTTCCTCAGGATTACCCACTAATGTTTAATAATGAACAGTTATGTCCTGCATCATCCTTGAACATGCTTGGGGTTTCATTCTTTCAGGATTTGTCTTGGAAAGAACATATTACATCTCTTGTGAAATCTGCTTCCAAGAGATTAGGTGTGCTAAGCTGATTCCGTACTTTCTTTACCCCTGCACAGTTGTTGACCTTGTACACGGGTTTTATTCGCTCGTGTATGGAGTACAACTCTCATGTGTGGGGAGGCTCCCCACATGCAGCTCTTCTCAATAGGGTGGAGTCAAAGGCTTTTCGTCTCATTAACTCTCCTCCTCTTACTGATTCCCTTCAACCATTGTCTCTTCGCTGCACTGTTGCATCTTTATCTCTCTTCTATCGCTACTTCAATGGTCACTGTTCCTCTGAACTGTCTGCTTGCATCCCTCCACCTCTACGACGGGCACGTAGTACCCGTCTAACAACAAACTCTCATCCCTTTTCTGTCCAACTCTCTAATGCAAGAGTTAACCGTTACTCCCAGTCTTTTATTTATGCAACTGGTCAACTCTGGAACTGTCTTCCTCTGTCTGTATTTCCTACTTCCTATGATCTCCAGTCTTTCAAACACAGTGTGTCCAGGCATCTTGAATTAAACGGATCTTGAATTTGGCTCTCTTTTGTACTGTTTTTGCTTTTTCTTGGAAGGAACAGTATGCAGGCCCATGGCCTTTGGTTCCTTCTTCCATGCATAAAAAAAAAAAAAAAAAAAGTGGTAGAGTGTGCGTCTCGCATGCTGGTGGGCACAGGTTCGCCTCCCGCCAAAGTTGTAAAAACTTTGGGAAGCGTTCACCAAAGCACTGACCACTTTGGCAGACACAAGGGGTGCTGTTGTTGAACCAGTGTCACATATTAGTATGCTTGCACCCAGTCGGCTTAAGGCGGGCCGATTACACTTGGTTCACAGACTGCACACACATCCAAAGCCACTACAACACAACAATTACACTCACAAGCACTTCTCACCCTACATATAGTCTCTGTCAGACAGCCTAAGCCACTGGGTAGAGATACATGGCTTGTATCGTCCCTGCTTCGGTAGGGATAGGCCGGTCCTGCAGTGGACCTCAACAGCTGATGACGATGTATTTACATATATATATATTTTGTACTGGTATATACAGTATATATATCATCATCATCATCATCATCATCATTATCATCATCATCATCCAGACTTCCTTTTCCACCGTAGGGTAGGGTGAGGAGTAGCAACATCCAGAATACCCATGTGTGCCCAGTTCAATGGGCCACATTTCCATTCAATTGTCATTCATGCCTTGGAATCCTGGCTCAGTCTGATATGCCAAAAACATTCACCTTCAGCTTCAATTAAACGCATCCGATAGAGTCAGTCCGGACACTGTCATGTTAAAAGGAGGTGCCAAATCCCTGATCATGCACTTCTCACAACATTCATCCAGCCAGCTCAGTCTCTTGTCAGTTCCCTAGCCTCACCAACTTCCATACCTTTCTTCCTCCCACACTCATCCACCATATCCCTCCACCTTCTCCTTGGCCCATCTCACCTCCTTCCTCCTCCAGATTTCCTCAGATATACCCTTTTCACCACTCTGCAGTGTTGTTATCCTTTCTCTTCGCATGACCATACCATCTCAGTACACTCTGTTATGTTTTGGTGTCCACAGAAAGTAACTTGGTGGTGGGGTGAGAGTGTAGATGCTGCAGTTAAGGAGAAAAGAAGGCCTTTCCAGGAATGGATGAAAGGTGGTAATAAAGAGGAATACTTGGCTGCCAAGCATAGGTCTAGAAGAGAAATATACAGGGTGAAGTCTGAGTCACAGAGACTTTTACTTGATAACCTAAATCATGTGGAAAGGAAGAACATAATTTTAAGGTGGCAAATCAGGTGAAGAGGGATAATTGGGATGTTATAGGTTAGCAGTGTGTAAAGAATGATGAAGGAAGGGTAGTGGTGAACAGTGGGGATATTAAAGATTCATGGAGACAGCAATATAGCCAGTTGTTGAATGAGGAGTTCGACTGGGACAGGAAAGGTTTGGAGTCAGCAGATCCAGTGTTTGGCCCTTGGCTTTTGATTGACGCTACTGCTGTGAGTGAGGCAATAGGCAGGATGCAGGTGGGAAAGGCAGCAGGTGTGTCTAGGTTGACTGTTGAAATATTGAAGGCCACAGGAGATACAGGAGTGAGGTTAGTCACTAAACTGATAAATACAGTATGATTACGGTATATATGGGTGTGTTGTCCCAGATGATTGGCTGAAGAATGTAATTGTAAATGTATACAAGGAGAAGGGTAATGCCATGGAAAGAGCAAATTACATAGGTATAAAACTTTTAGATCAGAAAATGAAGGTAATGGAGAGAGTTCTAGAAGGTATGATTAGAGAAAGAGTGAATATTGATGAGATGCAGTTTGGGTTTATGCCAGGCAGGGGGACCACTGATGCCATATTCATTGTTTGACAGCTTCAGGAAAAATATATAAGAAAGAAAGGGGAACTGTACATTGTTTTTTGTTGATTTAGAGAACACCTTTGACAGAGTCCCTAGAGAGGTGGTGAAGTGGGCAATGAGAAAGCTTGGGATCGAGGAGTGACTGGTTAGGGTGGTTATGGTCATGCCTATGGGTGCTTGCACCCAGGTAAGAGTGAATGGAGATTTGAGTGATGAGTTTTCTGTGAATGTTGGTGTGCATCAGGGGTCAGTTTTGAGTCCCTTGTAGTTTATCGTGGTACTTGAAGCCCTCTCACATGACTTCAGAAATGGACTCCCATGAGAGATGTTGTATGCTGATGAGTTGTGTTGATTGCAGAGAATGTAAAGGAGGTGCAGGAAAGATTTAGGAAGTGGAGAGATGGTATGGGGAACAAGAGCTTAAGAGTAAATGCAGTTAAAACAAAAATATTGGTCTCTAGGGTTGGTGGCAGTACTCTCAAAGAAGAGGGAGAGTGGCCATGTGCAATTTGCCAAAAGGGCATGGTAAGTAATTTCATCTTGTGCAGTGTTTGTGATAAGTGGGTGCATAAGAAATGTAGTGGTATTAGAGGTAGACTGCAAGATACATCTGATTTTATGTGTGCTTCGTGTCGGGGAGAGCAGGTGGAGATTGTCAGGTGTGAAAGGCTTGAACTTGGTGGTGTGTCTTGAGTGTGTGGAAGAGTTTTGTTATATGGGAGACATGTTATGTGCTGGAGGTGGGGCTGGAGCTAGCTCTGTGGCTAGGGTGAGAAGTGGTTGGAAGAAGTTCAGGGAGCTGTTGGCTCTCCTGGCATTGAGAGGCTCTTCATACATGCTATGGGATCTTTGTATGCAGCATGTATGGTTGTGAGACCTGGACAGTAAAGGAAGACGGTATTTATAGGCTCAAATGTACAGAAATGACAATGATTAGGTGGATGTGTAGTGCATCCCTGCGTGGCAGGCCTGTGGGGGCTGCGTTTACGATGGAAGAGTTAAGAGGTAGGATGGGACTGAAGTGTATTGGTGTTGTGATGAGGAGAGGTAGATTGAGGTGGTTTGGGCATGTGGAGAGGATGGGGGATGATAATTGGGCGCAGAAAGTGATAGGCATTAATACTGGGTGTGGGGTCGCGAGGGGTGGACCAAAAAAGACATGGGATGAGGTCATTAAGTGTGATCTCAGGATTAAGGGACTGAACAGGGATGCTGCCATAGACTAAGCAGCTTGGAGAGCCGCCATTAGGTGACCAATGATGCATGCACGCATGTTGGAGTCTTCAAAAACGAAAACAAAAACAAAAACGAGACTTCCTCACTCCGCATCTTTCATGAATCACGTTATTTTGTATCCTATCCACTCTCTGTACTCCACATACATTCTTCAGCAGTCTCTTCACTGCACTCACTGATGACTTTCCATATTCATGCCACACCATAGTCTCACATCCGTATGTTGAAGTTGTCACTAACACTCCTTCATGTAAACTTCGCGCAGCTGCAACACTCAAGCTGGTGTTTCTTATCTAGGCCTCCATAGCACCAGCTACTTTCTTTCCTTGTGTCACTCTACTTTTCACTTCTTTTGGACATTTTCCTCTCTTTTCTGTCACTCTACCCAGGTATTTGAACTCTCTCACCAATTCCAGTCTCTCTCCATTCACTGTAACAGCACACTGAGAGTCACCTTCTCTCTCAATAACCATCACTTTACTCTTTTCTACATTTACTCTCAAGGCACGATGCTCACAGACATCAGCAAAACTCTGCACTAGTCTACCAGATTCTTGTCCAGTATTTACAAGTATCACTGCATCATCAGCATACAACAGATTTGAGATATTTCATCCATCACCATCCATTACCAATGCCATCCCTCTCTCTATTACTCGTTTTTTGTTTCATCATCCCATCCATATATGTACTGAACACCCATGGTGACATCACACAACCTTGTCGCATGCCCACGCTGATCACGAAGCATTCACTTAGCTGCCCATTTACCCCTACACATGCCTCACAACCATCATAAAAACTCTTGACGGCACCTAGCAGCTTGCCATCTACACCGTACATGCACAAAACTTTCCACAATTCACCTCTGTCTACTTTGTGATGTGCTTTTTCCAGATCCATGAATGCCATAAACACCTTATAGTCCTACTCACAAGCCTTCTCCACTATCTGTCTTACTGCAAATATTTTATCCACACATCTGCCACTCCCAAAACCACCTTGTTCATCACTCACTAGGACTTCTGATATCTCTGTTACATTCTCTGTAATATTTCTTCCATATACCTTCCGTGCCACACTCAATAAACATATGCCATGATACTTCTTGAACTCACTTTGCTCACCTTTATTTTTGTACAGGGGTACTGCCTTTTTCCACTCAGCTGGCACAGTTTCACTCATCCATGCCTTCTTACATATCTCTAACAAGCACTTCATTCCACTGTCTCCAGTACACTTAACCCAAGGCATCCCATCAACGTATGGGTACGTTGCAAAGTTTTGTCGCAGCTAGACCCGTCAACATACTGGTATGTTGTGCAATTGCAAGGGTCATAATTTGCACAATTTTCAAGTTTCTTGGGTGATTTTTGGTAGGAATATGTGGGAGACTTTTCTCTACCTGCTGGCAAGCAGGGATACTGCCTGGTCCCACCCAACCCCCCCTCCCCCCTCTCCTCCTCCCCCACTGGGCAATTCACCTGTTAGCAGTAACCTGGCCAGTAAAGGTATGTTGCCCCACGGTCTCTCCAATGACGAAATTCACGGTGAAAGTGATTCCTGAGATGGAGGACAAAGAAATAAAGAAGCTAGAG
Source organism: Birgus latro (assembly GCA_018397915.1). NCBI lineage: Eukaryota > Metazoa > Arthropoda > Malacostraca > Decapoda > Coenobitidae > Birgus > Birgus latro. The sequence continues at coordinate 18,388 of JAGKTI010011238.1, forward strand.
CAAGAAACAAACAGAAGTGATGAGGTGGTAATGTCATAAAGGAAGGTGCCATATGTGGATGTGTTTGGCGAGTGAACAATGCTTCTATTGCTTATATAAATGTGTGAAAACCAATATAGTCTTGTACTACACATATTTTCGTACCAAATACATAAATAAATGTGTAATTTAAAGTGGCTTGAATTAGTTAATCCTTCCACAGTTCGTTTTCTTTAGCCAAGTACCCTGAGAAAGAGGGAAAACATAAGGCGACTCATCACCTGTAGCACCATTTATAGCCTCAGGAGAGCGGTATCTCTATGAATTTTCGATGTTTCTCACCAGAAGCGAAGGTTTGAGCCAAAAAGTAATAATTCCGAAATTGCTTGGGACTGGGGGGTATTGGAGGTGGGAAATCGGTCGGGACGTAGTTAATCATCTTTGCATACACCTCATCAACTGCAGCTGCTTTCCCATTTTTCAGCCGTTTCACAACTTTTGTCACCTGTGCGAGTTTCATGTTTCCTGGCACTGCATTCCTTCTCTGTACACCCTCAAAACCAATCTTGTTTACATTCATCAGGCTCTCAAAAGATTCTTTCCATCTGGTCCTTACTTCATCCCCATGGGTTAATAATGTACCACTTACATCCTTCACACTTTCACATTTGTTTCTGCTGTCACTTCTTCCTTTCAGCACCGCTTTCCAGCATAACTTCTTATTTTCAGAGTAATTTTCATTCATTTTTCTTCGTAGATTATCATTCACTTCCTTCATTTTCTTCATCACTGGTCTCTTTACGTGCATCATGCTCTCAATATATCCAGTTGTTATTTCAAATGAACCCCCTGTCCTGTATCCACTCTAGCCACTTCTTCCTCTTTTCCTGTACTACTCTTTTAACCTCTTCATCCCCCCATTTCAAACCTTTCTTCTTTGTTGTTACTCTTGCTACACCACACACCTCTTTAGCATTCCTAACTAAGCAGTCTTTATATGCATTCTACAGGCTGTCTAGATCCATTTCATTTCAGTTCACTGATTCTAACTCCTCCCCTACTTTGATGATTTATTCATCTGCCATTTCTTTGATCCTTTAGAAATCTCGACTTTCAGTGTTTCTTCCTGACTGCTCCTTTCTCTCCTGGTGCACCTCACTGCTTTCAGCTTGATCTTACATACCACAATCACATGATCTGACAAACCTTCTCATCGTCCTGTCACAGCCCTCGTATCAGCAGCCATTACCAGCATTGATTTCTCTATGAGCACGTAATCAATCAGGCTCCTTTCAACACGATCCTCATTCCCTCTGTACCATGTATATTTATGTGCATCATTTTGTTTGAAATACAAGTTACAAATGCACAACTTCCTTTCCTGATGCACTTATGTTTACCCACTAATGTTTAATAATACCCAGCTAAGTCCTGCATCATCCTTGAACATGCTTGGGGTTTCATTCACTTGTGACTTATCTTGGAAAGATCATATTATATCTCTTGTAAAATCTGCTTCCAAGAGATTAGGTGTGCTAAGCCGACTCCATACCTTCTTTACCCCTGCACAGTTGTTGACCTTATACATGGGTTTTATTCCCCCGTGTGGAGTACAACTCTCACGTGGGGAGGCTCCCCACATACAGCTCTTCTCAATAGGGTGGCGTCAAAGGCTTTTCGTCTCCTCCTCTTACTGGTTCCCTTCAACCTCTGTCTCTTTGCCGCACTGTTGCATCTTTATCTCTTTTCTGTCACTACTACAGTGGTTACTGCTCCTCTGAACTGTCTGCTTGCATCCCTCCACCTCTACGATGGTGTGTAGCACCCGTCTAGTAACAAACTCTCATCCCTTTTCTGTCCAGCTTTGTAATGCGAGAGTTAACCGTTACTCCCAGTCCTTCATTTATGCAACAGGTCATCTCTGGAACTGTCTCCCTCTGTCTGTATTATCTTCTTCCTGTGATCTCAAGTCTGTCAAACACAGTGTGTCCAGGCATCTTGAAATGAACGGATCTTGAATTTGTGTTGTTTTCAATTTTTCTTGGAAGAGGCTTTTTGCGGGCTCCTGGTCTCTGGTTCCTTCTTCCTTGCATTATGAAAAAGAAAAAAAAAAATCAGTTGATTTTCATTATCATTTTCTCCTGGTACTCCATAACAACCCATTATGTAATCCTCAGGACCAGTGCCTACTCTTTCATTCATGTCGCCCATTACAATCACTTTATAGCTCCAGGGCATTTGTCCCACTACTTCATCCAGCTCATCCCAAAACCTGTCTTTCTCTCTTTCACTCCTGTCATCACATGGTTCATATGCTACAATCACAGCCACTTTCACCTTCTCAGACTTGAACTTGACATACATACATCTCGATCTGACACATTTGTAATCTCTCATTCTGCTCTGCCACACCTCATTCATCAGCAAATCAACTCCTTCCTTGCATCTTCCATGCCCATTCATGCCCGTATCTTTCATTCTGCTCTGCCACACCTCATTCATCGGCAAAACAACTCCTTCCTTGCATCTTCCTCGCCCATTCATGCCCGACCTTACACACTTTGCACCCTCCCACTTCACTTCACACCCTTTCATCTTTATTCACACAATGCCATCGTGGCATCTCTTGCACTCCTGAACACATTCATCACTTCCACCCTCTTACTGTCCTCATTCACACCCCTCACATTTCAGGTGGCCGTGCAAATCTGCCCATTTGGTTGGGGCCCTGGGCAGGTATTGGGCTCTCCAAGGCTCTCTGAAACATTTGTATACATACAGTATATACCTAAGTACATACATACATCATCTAATCCTGTGTTGCCCCATCAGGAGCGTAGGAGCCCGGGGCTAGGCAAGTTGGTCCTGACATTTAAGATGAGAGTAACCAGTCTCACACATCCTTGAGTGGCATTACGTGAGTAATGAACCCCAACCACCCCTTGGATATAAACTTACACAGGCTGAATCTGGTTGGAGTGCCTTAATTACTCATTAAACCACCAGGCTTCATAGTTTGGTCATATGATTTCCACCCCTCCTAGTAAATGGTTTCCTGGTGTACAGGGAACCATTTGGCTTGTTACTCAGTTACCCATAGACAGAAGGGAGAGGAAAGAAAGAATGAAAGAAAGACAGAAGAGGAAGGAAGAGAGGAAATGGCAGCCACCTGAGAACAGCAGTACATCGGCTGAGTGATTGGTGAGCACCCCCACCTATCTCTATACAGTAAACCCTCATTAATTCGTACTTCAATATTTCGTAATTCGGGATAACTCGTAGAGGCTATCATGGAGAATTTGAAAAAAAATCAACTCATTTACAGTGTATAGTACACTACTGTATAGTAATCTGTGTGTAGTCTAAGTGCTCAAAGTGTTCATTGTTTTTATTAGAAAAGTGTTCAGAAAAGTGACCTAGAGCCCCCCAATCCACCTCTTCACCCTGCCAAAGGCCTCCTCGAAGCTTGAATACTTCCCTGCAGTACCAAAACAAGGTAAGGTTCTTTTAGTTTCATTTTTATTTTTTCTTCAATGTACAGTACTGTATTGTATAATATGTTTTGGAGGAAGTGGAGGGGGAAACCCCATTAACTCGTAAAAATGCTAACTCGTAGAGGGTTGGAACCCAATTGTCATGAGTTAATGCGGGTTTACTGTATATGCCGTACAGAGAGAGAGAGAGAGAGAGCAAGAGATAGAATGTATGTACTGTATCTATGTATTTGGTACATTTGTTGCAGCGAGCATTTTTATAGTCCATTTTTTAATGATGTGGGTGTTTCGTAATAGTCATATGAATTGTTTCTGGAGGGAAAAATCTTTGTTAAGTGCATGTACTGTAATTTGCATCATATTCTAGCATATGATAGTGAGACATAGGTGATTTAATATGAAACTCTTTACAATACCACCTCCTGAGATGACAGGAGAGACAACAGAAGCTGCTGTATTTGTCCCTCCACTTTCTTGACATTGTCCTTGGTATTTATATTACCTGAACTTAATACAATACAGTTTTTAAAAAGGTTTAAGAAGCAAATTAGTAGCACATAGAAGTTTCTTGTGTTTATTGCCTTTTCTTGTGTTAGCTCATGATAATCTGAATTTACCCATGAAATTTTTTGTGAACAGGTATGTATGGCCCTAGCAGATCACATTATGGTGGCTATGGTAACTACTGGGGAGGCTATGGTCGTCCCCCACACCCTCCACCACCTCCACCCATCCCTCCTCATGAGCCCCCATCCTTTCAACCCCCACCTCCACCTCCTCCTCATTACCGTCCAATGAGACCTCCTCCTCACTCACTTCGACCTCCTCCACCTCCTCCACCCATTCGCCTTCCCAGACCCCAACAAAACCAGCCACCTTACCACCATCCAAGACACCACCACCCTCCTCAGGATCGGAAAGCATTAGATCAGAACAGTGTCCGGCCACAACGTCAGAGCAATGGTGGTTTCCCCAACAACAAACCACCACCACCACCACCACCACCACCACCAGCACAGATAGATGCCAAAAATAAGGGTGATGCATCAAGCCTGGAAAAGCAGCAAAATACACAGCAAAAGCCAAAGGAGCCTATAATAGGCAGTCCACTTGTCCCACGTACAAGAGAGCCAGACCCTCCACCTACAGCACCTGCCAAAAAGCCCAACAACAAAAGGCCATGTGAGTAGTCTACTGTACTTTTCTTGAGTGGGTTTAGGGTCCCTTAGATATATTGTAAAGATTAGGGTTACCTGTAGTTTAATTTTTTCACTTTAATGTAGGCTACTGTGCATTAGAATTTCCATTTGCGCTGTTATTACTGTAACTAAAAAAAAAGTTCTCTGCAGATTAAAACCATGGAAATTATTTCATAAGATTTTGTTATTTAATGTGGAAGTTTTTTTTTTTTTTTAGTACAGTATATGTGTAGTTGGTGGTAGGTGGTGGCGACCATCATCCACTCACTTATTGTAGTGCTGCCTATATCTTCCTTCACCTTTATCATTCTTTTTCTGTGTCTGCCCTCTTCTCTTCCAGTATCTCCCATCTTTCCTGTCACTTTTTATTACTTTTCTTTCCTTTTCAGGTGACTTTACATTGAATGACAAACCTAATGGTTTCCTGTTAGCCAAGAAACCATTTACAACACAGGGTGGTAACCATATAAATAACCCCATACTTGTTTCCTATATGTCAACAGATGGGTTGGTTGAGGGTTAGTGCCCCTCCCTGTAAAACAAGTAACTTAGACACATGGTCACCCCTTACAGGATTATGGCATTTGGCTGTAGATAGGTAGATAGGTAATATATTGAGACTGATTCAGTATACAGTGATACTACAATAGCTATTATCAGTTGGTTGAAATTGTAACAGCATTATTAAGTAGTAAAGTATTAACCCTTTCGCGCACGCAACCACAATTTGTGTTCTGTGTGGTTGGAATGCAAATCATGTTAAAAAGCAAAAAAAAAATCACCAAAAAATAAGTTTTCGGTCGATTTGCGTCAAATTTTGGTGTGTTCTAGTGGGTGCGTCTCTCTCCTGAGGTAAGACCTTGGCAACACTATAGTGGCTCATGTTAGCCTCTCCATAGTGATAAAACTCAGTACTTCACAAGCAGCCAGGCAGTAGGGTTGTGTCACGTTGTGTTGTCGCTTTAAATCCGCCATTTTCCCCCTTCCTCCCGAGGCAGAAGCCATTATTGAAATATTGTAATTGTACAGTGTTTTTTACTATACTGTGAAGTGATTGTGTCTATGGAACATAGATATATTGTTTGTAAAGCATTGGGGCCTGTTATCAGCCGTTAGGCCCAGAGGCAGAAGTCTGGTTTGTTATAGCGGGGTTTCCACTCTGCTTCACCCTGCCTGTAAATGATGTGAGTGTTTTACCTTTATAGTGAAGCCATTACTTATATTTGTGAAACATATAGTGCCTGGATTAGTGAAATAACTGACCTACCATAGCAGGCATTATGTTATGCCATAGAGATATACAGACATATGCCGTAGTTGCTATGGGAACAGGTGATCTCGTATGCCATAGAGTAAGGAAGGGAATAACAGAGGTGGCTGGAATGGAATCATGTGATAGTGTTTTATATTGCATATGGTTCAGTGTGAAATATACTGTATGTATAAAATAGTGCAGCGAGTGTTCACCAAGACATATTGCGTGCATTGACTGACAGCGGAAAGTTTACGCAATGATCAGAGACAAGAAATATGCCACACAGCTACACATATATGACATATTATATATGTATGTTGTGCAGTGCATGTTCTTGGAGAAATCTATTGTGTGCATCGCATGTGTTAGGCAAATGTAGTCCAAGGAGGAGAGAACAAATATGCCACACACACACACACACACACACACACACACACACACACACACACACACACACACACACACACACACACACACACACTACGTAACTCATCTTCAAATCCTTCAAGTTCCTGCCAGCAGCTCAACACCTCTGGAACAAGTGAGTTATCCATATTTTGTTGATTTGTATATTGACCTATTTCTATATTTCTATATAATTTACACAAATAAGTATTGTTTTTTACATATACACATATGAGATGGAAGAAAGTTCAGCTTCAGTATCAGTACCTAGCAAAAAGACTAGTGGTCATGTTGAGTTTCTGAGAGCACTATCAAAAAGCGTATGATATTTCATGTGTATACTTTGAGTAAAGATAAATAAAATAATAAAACCTAACGAGCGAAAATATGTAGGTGTTCCTGAGGCAGGGAAAGAGAGTGTTTTTATCTCGGTTGCAGATGAGGAAGATTATTCTATTTTTATCATCCATTTACTTGAAAACTATTGGACTTATCGATTTCCTGTAAGAACCATGATAAAGATCAGTGAATTCTATGTATGTACAGGACATAACTGTGTAATTTCTCTAATGAAAAGTTGTTGTTACGTAGGCGGTTATTGTGCGCGCATGACGAAAGTGCAGCGAGCCTGTGAGTACCCTGTAGTTTTTTGCGATTTACTTGGAAATTATGAGGCGTATCAAAAATTGGCGGGGACCCTGAAAAAGCTCATGAAATTCTGCATAAGATTATTATATAAAAACATAAGGTGTGTGAGAAAACTTTTGTGGTTGAGCTCCCAGAACAAAAATCAGTTTTATTTTTTAAATGGCTTTTAGCGTTTGCCTGTTTTCTCGAAAACGACAAATTATATCACAACTGGACAAAGCTCATTAGAAAGCTAATGAAATTCTCTTTAAAAACTTCTAATAACATTTTTCTGTACGATAGAAAACATTTGAACGACGATGTTGGGAAGTGAGATCGACATTCCGAAATGTTTATTCAAGGTGGCCTAATGTACTTTTTTTTCTTTTTTTTTTTAATCGGCTAGAAAACACATCGGCGAATAAGATGATGTGGGTTTCATGGGAATATATAGAGGTTTGAGCGGCGAAAATAAGATGAGAATACGTGTTTTTTGCGGGGCGCGGTTGGAGCGCAGGTGAATAAAATCGTGAGCTGTGAAACTTACTAAAACTTACCGTGCACAAAAGGGGTTATCATCATTGTCAGTTTCAGAGTTGTAATATAATTTAGTAAATTCACTCAAATACTGTACATAAGTAACTTTTTTGGGTATCTACTTTCTAAAAAGTACAGATGTTTATCATTACTTTTACTTTAGTATGGTTTTCAAATACTTTTATTTTATTCATCATCATCATCATCCAGACCTCCTTTCCCCCGCTAGGGCAGGGTGAGGAATATCAGCATCCAGACAGCCAAAGTTTGCCCAAGTCAGTGGGCCACACTTTCATTCACTCATTATTCAAGCCCACGGAATCCTGGCTCCATCTGATAGGTCAAAAGATTTGACCACGTGCTGTAGCTTCACTTACAACATACCTATCTAACAGAGTAAATTCAAACACTGTCCCTTTAAAAAGGGATGCCAGATCCCTAATTATGTGCTTCGCACAAAATTCATCCAACCAGCTCGATCTCTTGTCAGTCCCTTAGTCTCGCCAACTTCCATACCTATTTTCCTCACACACTTATCCACCATATCTCTCCACCTTCTTGGCCTGCCTTGCCTACTCCCTCCTTCAGATTCACTCAGATATACCTTTTTCACCACTCTGTTGTCATCCATTCTCTCCACATGACCAAATCATAGCAGTACACTCTCCTTGATTTAGGTGTCCACAGACTTCCTCGCCTCGCATCTTTCATGAATCACGTTATTCCATATCCAATCCACTCTCAGTACTCCACATACATTCCTCAATAGTCCCATCCTCACTGCTCTTACTCTTGGCTTTTCATTTTCATGCCACACCAAAGTCTCACACCTCTATGTTAAAGTTAGTACTAGCACTCCTTAATGTAAGCCTAACGCAGCTGCAACACTCAAGCCTCTTGTTTCTTATTAAGGCCTTGATAGCACCAGCTACTTTCCCTCCTTGTGTCACTATACTTTCCACTTCTTCTGCACA